>JABUQX010049571.1:17500-25000 GCA_015478945.1 Trachelipus rathkii | reverse complement strand
TTTTAGTTTTTGTGAAAGTTGGTGTATATAGTAATTAGCTTTTACTTTGTGAATGGTATTGACAAACCAGGGTGCGGTTGTTGCCATGGTATGTTTAGTCCTTATATTGTGCAATTTGGCATATATATATATATATATATATATATATATATATATATATATTTATATATATTATATATATATATATATATATATATATATATATATATATATATATATATATATATATATATATATATATATATATATGTTGCTTGTTTCACGCCACGCATTTGGGTTATAAAAATATCTACTATAGATTGACTGGGACAGTTTCCATAGGAAATTGTGATTTCATGCTGTCTCTATTTTCCCTATGGCCTTGTTTCCTTCTCATTGGAGGAGGTATGAACGACTGGAGAGTTCAGACAAGAGAAGCGTTCGTTACAACAGCGGAAATAGTACGAGTATAAAGAGAGTAACACAATAACTTGAAGATCAGAAAGGACCTGGAGAGAGTTAGTGAGAACGAAAGAGTTCGTAAGACGAGAAATCTTATGATCAAATTTTTCAAGGATAGCTGTGTGATTAGAAATACCCAAGACTTATGAGGCATACTTCGTACAAGGGCGAACTACATCCCTAGAAACCCTACCAGCGATCAGAGATACGATTAGAAGATTTAAGAGGTTTCCAAATCTTCCCGCTAAGTAGACAAGAAAGCTATGGAAATATCAGAAGTTAAAATAATAGGTCAATATCTAAAAGGGGGTGAGAAGGGTTCCTCTTTTTGGGGGGAATAAGTTGAATAAGAGCAAGATTCCAGCAAAAAGGAAAGGTTGAAGATAGAAGGATTTTACAAAGGCAGGGTGAAAACTCTTATTATCCTTAACTCTTATTACTCAGGTTATTATCCTGAGAGCTTTATTTTGTGCTGCTTCTAATTTCTGATTATTTGATTGTGATATTGTGGGAGCCCAGGCAGATGATGCATAACTTAGGAAGGGGAGCAGATTTTGACGGTTTTTGTGAGGTTTCTTTATGTTGGCCAAAGTTTCTGCCAGTTAAGAGTTTTCAGTGTATTTAGTTTATGTGTGGTTCTTGAAGTGATATTGTTGATGGGAGGGTATGAATGCCATACGTGTACCAAAGGTCAAACTCAGGGTGGTGGATTGTTTATTGAGTGATTCTATTGTTTGATAGGAAAATTGCTTGGTGGATGTTAGATTCTCTTTTGTCTGGAGTGAGTAAGGTAATAATGGATTTTTGAGATGATGCACTTATTCTGTTTGTTCTTAGCCACTGCCCCATTTGTATTATATATTGTTGCAGTTTTTTTGCATGCTATGTTAATAGATGGGGTTTGAACTGTGATTGTTAGATTATCAGCATAATTATTAATTCTTATAGAAGGGGAATTGGCATGAGGGGGGGAGGAATAGTGCACAAAAAGATTAAAGAGTGCAGGTGAAATAATGACTCTCTGGGAGACTCCATTATATAATTTGTATGTGCGGGAGGAGTGATATCCTTTGATGACTCTTGACTGTGCGATTGGATAAGAGAATTGCTATTTTATTTTTATTTTTTTTTTGGCTTTAATTGTGATACCTCTGATTAAGACTTTATACATTAAAAGGTGACGAGGGGTTGTATCAAATGCATTTTTGATGTTTATTTACTATTAGAAGAGTACGCTAAATGGAGGGGGGAGTTTGGTCAAAATTCGTCTGGATGTGTTAGGTTAAATCGGTTAGGTAGTGGAGTGATTTTGTCGAAAGACATGTTGTGAATATAAGGAAATAAGTGGGAAATTCTATTAAGGATTAATATTTCAGAACTTTTTGACATTGTAGAGAGTAATGATATAGGTCTATACGAAGCTGGATCAATGGGTGGTATGCTTGGTTTTAATATTGCCATTATGTGTGCATGTTTCCATAAAGGTGGTAGAGTGTTGATTTGCCATACAATGTTGAATATTTGTCTCAAGACTACGACATCATTGGTTCTTAGGTGTTTGAGGTTGATGTTGGATATATGGTTGGGGCTTACTGCTTGTGAGATTTTAAGATTTTTAATAATGTTCAGGAATTCTATGGGAGTAAATGGGGGAGGGGGGGGCTTCTTGATTGGTTTTCAACCTTTTGAGCCGTTTAATTATTTGCTTTATGGACTGCAATTGAGAGTCACTAGTATGGAGGTTTCCAGTATTGGAATGAAAGGTCTCGAGTCCACAATTATTCATTGCACTTGCGATAGGGTTTCAGGACAGAAAGATCCAAAATACGGACCTCAGGCTATAAAAAAAAACGAATGTGGTGCCAGACTTCGTCTTAAGTACTCACCCTCCAGCGTGTTAGTCAGTTAAGAGTCAAATAAGGTAGCGGCTGGGGCAGCAAACTCGCTGACTAACAATTGATCTTCTATCTGCCGACGTAGGTACAACAGCAGAGAGAAAAGAAGTTGCGATGAAGGAGGCTGTGGCAGAGGTGAAGAAAGAGGTTGCGACGGAGGAAGTAACGGTGGAGAAGGTGAAGGCATGGGACAAGAGAGAGGAGAAGGAAAAGTGGGCTGTGAGAGAGGAAGCGAAATACTCCTGCATCCAAAGACCCCCAAAGGGGGGTTGCAAACTATGAATTGAAATTCGAAATCTCCGAAAATAGTTTTCCAAATCTTAAAAACCTTCAAAAACGGTCTTCTCGACGTCTAAAATTCCTAATTTGACTTATCAATCATTAAAAACAGCCAAATTCAAGCGGAGTGAGGGGAAATTCCAGTCAACTGCCGACATGACTTAGTTCGGCAACCAACGAAGGTGGTCTCCATACTGCTATATAGTCTTTTATCCCCGTATGATTTTGTTTGAGGTTTTCCCCGTTATGTGAGCAATAGTTGAGACAAAAGATATATGTGCACTCTTTTAACTAGGTAACTTTTTTATGGTGCGATTTGAGCACAAGATACTAACTACCCTGAAGGTCTCAGCTCAGGTTTACAGCTCTCAACAGTCTCTATAGTTATTACTCGGTAACTTTTTTATGGTGCGATTTGAGCACAAGATACTAACTACCCTGAAGGTCTCAGCTCAGGTTTACAGCTCTCAACAGTCTCTATAGTTATTACTCCTAATGGTGATAACTGATAAATGTTAACTTATTTAATGATATTACAAGAATGATAAATTAATTCATTCACAAATCACAATTCTTTATCAGTTTACCAGTTACCTCTGTGAAAAAATATACGTATTTGAATTTATAAAATTAAGTTAAAAATTGAAATAAACAATAATTGTTGTTATAGTTAAAGCAATAATTTTCAGAATATAAAGTTTTTATTCACTAAAATAAGTGCATTTTATAGTTTTTAAAGAAAAAACCACTGATTGTTGACTTTAATGTAAAAAAATTGAAAAATTTGTAAAAAAAAAAAACTATCCAAAAACGTTTCATATATATTTCATATACAGTTCGCTGATTTCAAAAATGCATTCAGTTTTTAAGATGCAGGGGCCCCCTAATCTAAACGCTGACCGGACCCTTCTAGTTCAAGTTATAAGTTTTATTAAGTATGCACAAAATCAATTTATGAAACAAAAAAATGAATAAGGACAGAAATTTACTCCGAAACATTATTTTTCCCACTACCATAAATTTTCACGAACACTAAAAACAATTTTCATGGAAAATGTACGTTATTGCTTACTTTATTATTTAATTTTTAATATTTTAAAATTTCGTATCTTTCTTATCATCATTTTAATTAATTTTTAGTATTATATACTAACAATTATATGAAAAAAAATCATAAAACAAAATTAACGGATCAATATAACTCACAAGGTCATATATATATATATATATATATATATATATATATATATATAGGTTATATATATATATATATATATATTTAGTATATATATATATATATATATATATATATATATATATATATATATATATAATATTATATATATCTTGTATTTCTCTTCTTATTCCTTTCCTTACTGACATAGACAAATGTCACAAAACCACAATAGTTGCAGGAAAAAGGAATACATTGTTGGAATCCTGGCAAACGGCGGAAAATGTAAAAAAAAAAAACATGTTTTTTCTTAAAATCATATCTCAAAACTACAATAGCTACAGCGAAAAGGAATACATTTTTGGAATCCTTGTAAAATTTTAGTTGGGAAAATGTAAAAAAAAATAAATAAATAAATAAAATAAATATTGGCTATTTTTTTTTAGGAGCAGGGGACATAATATATATATATATTATTTGTAAAGGTATTACACGGCATGTAGGGGGTTCGAGCTGACGGGGAACACAGGGGGACGTTTTCCATAAATTTCGTAGGGGGTGGAGGAACCTCGGTGATGCCCATAAATACCAAACATGCAAGGTTCCGAGACCCTCCCGGAGGGGGAATTAGTCCTACCCTGTAGTTCCCTCGGAAGGCCGAGAGACCCCGACCCTGCCATCGGTGCGGTATACCCTTGGGGTATTCTTTAGTAAAGAAACCAAAATTTTACAGAAAGTCTATTTATTTTTAACGAGTAACCACAAAATGTCTCTAAATAGGCTCTCTAATATATTACTATAATTATTAAAGTAATATGATATTTTTTATTTTTTTTTACATTTTCCTATCTAACATTTTACCAGGATTCCAAAAATGTATTCTTTTTCGCTGTAGCTATTGTAGTTTTTGAGATATATTTTTTTTATTGTTTTTTTTTTTTTTTTTTCAATTTCCGCCCTTAATGATCCAGCATTCCAGCAATGTAGAGCTCCCTTTTCCTCTGTTGTTGTAGTTTTTGTGTTATGGATTGATGATAGTTGTCGCTCTAAAACCAATTATCACCATATAGCATATATATAGTGATAGTATAGCAGCATATATATATATATATATATATATATATATATATATATATATATATATATATATATATATATATATATATATATATATATATATATATATATATATATATATATATATATATATATATATATATATATATAAATATGAGTGTGTGTGCGTGTGTTTCGGGAAAATAAACAAATAATTCAAGAAAAAAATTGACTATGAAGACCAGGAAGTGGCCAACTCGTGGTACAAGGATCTTCAAAAATGGCCCATAATAAATAGTGAATGAAAAAATAATTAAAATCAAAACTGGTTTATTATTATTATTATTATTATTATTATTATTATTATTATTATTATTATTATTATTATATTATTATTATTATCTAGATTATTATATTATTATTATTATTATTATTATTATTATTATTATTATTATTATTATTATTATTATTATTATTATTATTATTATTATTATTATACATTCGTAAAAAAATATTTTCGGCTCTTTAATTAACATTTAAATTTCTTTTTTTTTTTTTTTTTTTTTTTTTTTTTTTTTTATAAATATATGACCATTGGCGCATTTGTAAAAAAAAAAACGTAGGACATTTATTTGCCCTTAAGCCATAGCCTATGTTTGTGTAAGGGTGGGCAACTTATGTGTAGGGGTATGGGGGAAATATCTCTCCCTCTCCTTCCCTCCATTTTCCCAATTATAAATATTGTTTATGTTTAGAGTCAAACTTTCAGGTATTTTTTTTTTATTGTCGTTGTTTTTAAGACTCGAGAATTTACTAAAAGCGTTTAAAGTTAAATTATAACAACACTCTGTTGACCGTGTAATCGTATTATCGTATTTTTTTTTGCACCATTTTTCACTATATATATGAAGAATTTTACGTATCTGATAATTAAGACTGTCTTTTATTGTCCGAAACCTAAAACATGTGATTAGTTTTCTTATCAAGACTGAACGAAGATAACCAGTTTTTTTTCCTCTTTTTTTTATGCGATCGTTAATGATATTAATAGTTTATAGGAGTGTGTCCTGAATCCTGATTCCTGCTATTGAATTGTTAATTAGGTTTAAAGATAAATTACATACACACACACTTATTGAGATAGTTTAGCATACTCATGAAGATAATTAATTTTCTTTAGTGGCAAAATTGTTTTTATTTTTTGATTTGTAAATATTGAAGAAAATAGTCATATATATATATATATATATATATAGCAGATATATATATATATATATATATGTTATATATATATATATATATATATATATATATATATATATATATATATATATATATATATATATATATATATATATATATATATATATATATATATATATATATATATATATATCACAGAATAAAGATAAGCACTTCCTATAGCGAATAAAAGAAAGTGTAGTCAAATAAGAGACTACTAGCAATCGTGCAATTAATTTAGTTCTTTTTAAAGTTTTAAACTTGATTTTGGCCAAGCGTGGATTGCCAACCTAATTTTACTTTCTATATCTAGCGAGTGCCAATTTATAGTATACGTAAATCTCAGTGTGATTTTTCGCAGTATTTCAAGCATACTACCTTACACACCCGATTTCGCGTGATTCAGCAAGGACCAAGACAATCCCATCATTTTTAGTATTGCACTCCTGAGGCCAAACGGCAACCAGAGATAAGTATACACTTCAAATAAGGTTCATTGTAGAACTGGATAAACGGATAACATTGATTTCTTCCATTTTGTACGTTTTGGTATTGAATATCATCTCTTACCTTTCTTTAAAATATGCAAATATTTATTCTTACATAGTTAAATCTCAATTCCTTTAGGCTGCTCCACACATGCGGAGTTTGTCAAACCCTTGAATCTTTGCGTTTTGCATTTATTTTTATTTTTTTTTTAAGGCCAATGTACGCATACACACATTCGTATATTTGACAAATTCGGTTTTCGAAAAGTTTGGAGTGGGAATGACCAATATTTGTCATCAAATATGCATATTTTTCAGCAATTGTAGTTATGGCTTCACTATAAAATTACTACAGCCAAACCCTTGTTTATAAAAAAAAAAAAAAAAAAAAAGCCCTCCTAGTTTCAATTCAAAGGCTTCGTATAGTATAGGCCTATTTGCAAATTGGAAGAATTAAATAGTATTTTATAATTTATTAACATTTTTAAAAAAATAATGTTAATATTGATACAAGCACTACACATTTTTTATTTATCAAGAATTTTTGTGACCTTATATAATAAGTTAGGTCCGCATATGAACAAATATACTTGAATTGCACTGCCAAAGTATTGACAAATGTGTGTGCGGGGATTGGCTTGGTTTGCCATATACACAAATCTTTTCCACAAGCGATGGCAAAGATTTGTGTATATGGCAAACCAAGCAAATGAAAAAGCTTTGTCAAAAATGACCCATACACACATGGGGTGTTTGGCAAATGGTTCGACAAACTCCGCGTGTGTGGAGCCGCCTCTTACACTACGCAAAACAAAAACCTTCAAGTTTACTACTACTACTACTACTACTACTACTACTACTACTACTAATAATAATAATAATAATAATAATAATAATAATAATAATAATAATAATAATAATAATA
>JABUQX010049571.1:7500-10000 GCA_015478945.1 Trachelipus rathkii | reverse complement strand
GTTCACTCTCTATCAGTTATCTGTGTCTTTCCTTAAATAAGAGACCCGAAATTTTGCCACAAAACTCTAATACTGCCAACATAGCTATAACAGTTTACTTATAATTTCCTTACTCTTGTAAATGATATTGCAATTTATTATACCTAACAGCTTATCAGCTTTATTCCTTGCTTCCAAACACTGATTAGCTACTTTCAAATTTCTGCTTATAAATAAGCATACCTAAATCTTTTTCTTTGATCTATTTCAACACAAGACATTAAATGCAATAGGGTAGAACATGTTTATTCTGTGCATGAATAAAATTTTGCAACACTTTTTGATATTACTATTTGTTGTAACATTTTTAGTAATTTCTTTAGGTTCTCACTCATAATTTACCTCCATGCTCATGCAACATAAACTACGACCCTAAGGCTTGTTAATATCTTACAGAAAGCGAAATTATAGGTAAGGTATATACTAACTATACTGCAAGTATTTAATAAGGCTATTGTTACTTATAGCATGCAGTTTAACATTAATAACTAAAACCCTTCCAATTTGGCCTAGTCATAATACCAAATGATACCCATACCTATCCATTCTTCTCTTTTAATGCAAGTAAGATATTCAAGAACTTCCTATGCAAATTTCTAGTAGAACACTTTCAATTTTTACTCTATAGAAACTATGAGCAGCAAAATAAGTCTCGGTAAATCCTTTAGCCAAAACGCATAAAGTTTGTAACCTCGCGACCCCCTAATACCCTATTAGTATATAATATAATATAATTATATATAATATATATATATATTATATATAATATATATAGATATATATATATATATTATATATAATATATATATATATAATATATATTATATACTAATTATATATAATATAATATATATACCTTAACATGCATTATCCCCTATTAAGGATAACACGGGACCAACAGGAAATCAAACTTTAAGGCCGGCTATCCCAACCAGCGCCACCAACATGTTCGCAGTTGAGTTTTATCCTGCCCCCAGGTAGATAAAACTCCAACTGTTACATGGAGGATTTAACCAGCTCATTCTCGTATTAGATTGCGATCTCAGCCTCTGCGCCATGAGTAGTAATATAATATATATATATATATATATATATATATATATAATATATATATAGATATATATATATTAATATAATATATTATAATATATTAAATTCCTTAATTAAAAGAATGCTTTTCGATGCTTTAAGTATATAATTTTTATTTATTAAGATAACTTTATTAATAACAACTGTGGTAACATTTGATTATAATTCATTAATAAAGCTGTTTTTTGTACATTAAATATTTTTTTGTGACCCACCACGACCCTGTATATCTGATGCGCCCCCCATTTGGGTTTGTAACCCTCTGGTAGAAAACTTTCAATTTTTACGCTATAGAAACTATGAGCAGCAAAATAATGGTAAATGCTTTAGAGAAAAAGCCTAATGAACCTGGAAAAGCACTTTGTATAATAAAAATATGAAAAACTAAAAAATTTAAATATGAAAACTATTATCGAACATGAAGTGTGCCATTTTGAATCTTGGGATCAATATTATCAATGACCTGATATGTGAGTATCAAAATCAGTATTTGATAAATAATAGCCTATTTAATGGGAGAGGAATCTCTACAGCAATCATGTTGTGGGATGGAACCCTTCTAGACAATGTTCATAGGCCCTATACCATTTATTCAAACAATATCAATTTTGATATTAATGTACATTATTTAGTCTATTGATATATCACTGTTATTCAAAGTGGGACTTGTATTAAATAAGTATTTTATAGTAAAATTTTTAAGCTTTTGATATTTTTATTGTACAAAAATCCTTTACTGGGTTCATTACTTTTTATTTTATTAATTTTTTATGTTCATGGTTTCTCTAGAGTAGAAATTGAGTTTTTTCTAGAACTAAATTTTTACTCTTATCTTGATAGGCTAGTTTGATAAGTTTGCCCAATTTCAGACTATAGCAATAGCCGTAAACAAGGTTTTCTTTATATTCAGTGTGTTATACAAATAATAATCATTGCTTATAAATTCTTGAACAAATATGGACGCAAATTAAGGAAGTCTTTATTATATTGCAAGAAGTATGTGAAGTAAGAATGTCAATAGTGAGTGAGTGTGTAAAGTAAAAAGGAGCCTTTGTTGAATGTATTAATTATGTAGCAGATATTTAATCCTAACTGAATTAGAAACTCAAAATGTTTTTATATAGGAAAAATGGTGGGGAAAAGGTAATACAATAAATATATTTACAAAATATATGGTATTTGTTTTGATTGTTGCTCAACTCGTTTCTTTTCTTAATTAATTGAAGAAACTCAAAATGTAATTTCTATGAATTGATACTAAAAAATTTTTTTGGAAATGTTTTTGAAAAGTTTTTAAAAAGCAAATTAAATAAATAAAATTTTTAAAATTATTATATATATATATATATATAGTATATAATATAATATATAT
>JABUQX010049571.1:0-2500 GCA_015478945.1 Trachelipus rathkii | reverse complement strand
CACTTCCTTCCTTTCACCTTCCTCTCCATCCAAGCCCCACACAAACTTAATTTTACATAAAAAAAATTATCCATAATCCCATCCTAACCCTTCACTATTTGAACATTAAATATATACTTCAAGATCTCCTTTTTCACCAACAAAATCAATCATACTTTTCACTTCTACCATCTCGTATAACTTAATAGGTAGATACTTATGAAACTCTCTGTTAAGAAAGATTGCCACAACTACATATCCTCACTCCTCACAGAAATCCATCACCACATCATTACCATTCTCATTTTCTCCAGACACCCCAAACCACCTTTATACTATCCCTTTTTTGATCACCTACCAACCATTTAGTCACCCAAACACAATCAAAAAAAACCACCTACACCCCCTATTCACCAAACATCATTCACGATATATCCATACAGAAAATTACACTTTCTAGCATTACCCTCACACAATGGATATGTTCCAACCACGTTCATACCTTGACCTTTTCAAACTTAAATTTAACATAGAATTCTAGTACACAAACACACAAAATCTACTGTAGCTCTATACCACAAAGTCACTCATCAGAATTGCAACTCCTCTCCCCCTCTAGTTCCTATCCACACAGCACAAAAATATCACACCACACCACTCACTTTGTTTCCTTTCATCTTTGTTTCATCACAGTGAGCGCAAATCAATTTTCCCTTTCTAAATACATCCACACTTCTCTCCTTTTTCCTCAACATTTATTCCTCTGACATTCCAATTGCTCAGTACGATTCAGTATATTTCACCGAAAGAGGCTGCATTACCATGATCAACAACTTCCTTCCGATCATGGCATTAGCATTCCTGGCAAAAGATAAGTGGTAATGGGGCAGCCAACCCAACTACCACCTCCTTAGTCTCCTCTTTCGTATGCATGATAGGACATGATGTGACAATACTTTCTCCCCTACACATAGGGACCTATAAGCGTAGCGAAATGTCTTAAATGTTGTCTAGAATATGCGTGGATCATAAGTATGTGTATATGAATGTTATTAAATGGTGCTTTTTTTTTTTTTTCTGTTTAAGGAATTTTTGTTTCTGGAATATGTGATGGATAATGAACGGCACAACGAAAATGAATCATTAGGCACTGAATGGGTCCATAAAAACCATTTTTACCCCCCAAGCCAAATGGGAGGTTAATTTCATTCTTGCAATGGACCTGCCTTAACTATATATTAATATATAATATAAAATAATATATAATATATATATATATATATTATATAAGATATATATAATAATATATTATATATTAATATATATATACCATATATATATATATATATATATATAATATAATATCTAATATATATATATATATATTATATTATAGTATATAATATATATATATATATATATATATATATATATTATATATATATATATATATATATATATTAGTATATATATAATATAATATATAAATTATATAGTATAGTATAGTTGGATTTATGAAACGCACAACGAAAAGGTGAATCATTAGCACTGGAATGTCATACAGACCAGTAAGCCAAATGAGTAATTCTTCATGCAAGTTGCCGCTTACTATATATATATATATATAATATATATAATATATAATATTTATATATATATATTATATTATATATATAATAGTATATATAATATAATATATACATATATAAGTATATATATATATATTATATTATATATAATATATATATATATAAATAATATATAATATAATATAATATATATTATATAAAGGCAGAAGGTGATGATTGATGTCGTAATTGACATTAATCTTTTCAGCATTATAATAACATAAATGGCCTTATGAACCTTTTTTTTTTTATAATGAAGAAATAAAATTAACTTGACAGAAATTGTAATTTTTTTCTGTTAATATATTTTTTGAAGTTGAATTATAATAGCAATAGTTTTGACTTTGACTTTGAAACTTTTTAAAATTTATTATTAGTTTATGTGTGCGTAGAAATACCTCAGTAGTCAATCTGAAGTCATATATATATATGTGAAATTAGTTTATTTTAATTAATTTATTATTATTATTTTTATATAAATTTCAATTTTATTTCCCTGTTATGATTTTATTTATTAATACTCTTTAAATTTTTCATTATTTTTATTATTGTTAAGTTAGGTTAGTATTATCTCTTATAAAATATATATACAAAAAATTATTAATTATTATTCAATGTTCTTATAATTATTATAATTATACTTTTTATAATTGGTTGTCTAATTGACTCTATGATTATACAATTTAGATTATCAGTTTACTTTTCTCTTGATAAAGCTGTTTATATTAAATTAAATTTAATAGTCCATTAAGATCGGAAATAAATTATTATAGAATACTATGATTCTTTTACAACTTTTATTATTTTTGTAATTCTTTATTAAGATAAACTTTATATTATTGTTGATAAAATACTTTTATTATATTCCCCATCTAAAATTATTCATTAAATGT
>JABUQX010049570.1:0-12884 GCA_015478945.1 Trachelipus rathkii | reverse complement strand
TGTATTAAAAAAGCTAAAACTCTGAGGAAAAAGATAAATTAATGCTATATTTAGCATAAAAAAATATTTATTTCCCCTTAGATTTAAAAATATGAAAATTTGGGTTAAGATTGTTGTTGGGGTCATTATATTGGGTATTTTTAAAATCTAAACAATACCCAATTCTAAATTTCGCTTTACTACATACAAATGCATGGCAGATGGGATACGGAAACAAAATATTTTTTACTTTTTTAAATATACCAATAAATCACTATGTAACAAAAAAAGAAGTTTTTGTCTTTGCTTTGAAACTATTATTTCCTAATTGTATCTGTGTAGAATGCAAACAAAAATAATTAATATTATTATCTTCAAATTTTGCTTTTGTTACCTTGACATGGCTGTTTTCAAACTGATCTATTTGCATTTCAGTGAAAATTAATATTTTTTAAATACACAACATTTTTAATTCTTGGAAGTTCTGCAAATTAGACGACGAAATAAATACAGAGAACGTAAGCTCAAGTATCAATATAGTTAGTTGATGTTGATCAGTCTCCTAGTATCTGTTCAACTGGAAATGCATTGACTTTGATAGGTGCATTCAGCAAAGATGGCATCGAGGGGTTGCAAATATCAAGCAGTAGTATTTTGTTATATCTGTGGTGAATTTATGAGGACACGAGCAAAAACGTACCCTGTGAATACATCTGCTAAAATGTGTGAGGCGTGTAAGTCATATTTTGGCATGCTTGTTGGAGACTAAGACAAGCAGTGGGCAACTCATTTCACCTGAGAACTTTTCAAAAGAACATTTAGAATAATAAAGTTGGGTTAAATGATAAAATTAATGTACGTACATTTCATGGCTACCTTATTGTCTCCATCCTCAGTTAATAAAATTCAAATTAGAAATATTGGGTAAAATTTTTTTGCAGTGATATACATATATTGTCAGATTCGAAACTATGAGTGCTGGGACACCCCCGCAAAAAAAAACATTTGAATTTCATGTAATATATTTTTTAAAAACAATGATTGAGAGATATATAAATTTGTATATTATATTTTTCTTCGCAGGTTGATACAGTGGAGAAAATATCATGAAATTAGCAATCCCACGAATATGGAGGGAGCCAACTGACCACCCCAGAAATTGCTTCTTCCTCTTTGCCTCCTCTTGTCGAGCTGGCAAACACGCCCTGCTATCATATTTCCAGACCTTCCGTCATCCATTGCCAAAGTGTTACGCTCTCCTGAGCTCCTTGTACCCATTCCTTCAAAGAGAAGACAGCCATCTTCAGAAGAAAACAGAAAATCAGAAGACGATGAACTTGTTAATCCTGAATATAGTGTAGCTAAGGAGAGAAGCCCATATTTCCCCATATATATTATATATATATTATATATATATATATATTATTATATTATTATATTATTATTATATACATATATAAATATTATTATATTATATAGTTATATAAAGTTACATATTAGATTATATATATTATTATTATTATTATTATTACTTATATTATTATTCCATATATATATATATATATATATTATATATATATATTAAACATATATATATTACATTAGAAATATTATTTACTATTACTGGTTATTATTATTACTGAAAATTATTAAGCATTATTATATATTCCTTTCCCATATATATATTATTATAAATATATTTTTAAACATTTTATAATAGTTATTGTTCTTTTTATTATACATATCTATATTATTAGTTGAGATTTTTTTTTATATATATATTATTATGCTGGCTAAATATTGATATATATATGTATATATATATATATATATATATTACTAAGGTTAAATATTATTACATATTACATACATACATATACAATACAAATATATATATATTAATTAATACATATTAAAACAAATGAGAAAGAAATGGTGGTTTTTCAAACAATTAAAATATACATTATCATAAAGATATTAAATATATACATATTATTATATATTACATATTATTATAAAACATATATATTATTTATAATCATATATATATACATATTACTGTATATATATATATTATTATTATATATTATTATATTATTGCTATATTATTATATATTATATATATATATATATAAATATATATATATATTTCTATATATAGTTATTATATTTTGTATTTCATATATATATATATATGAAGCATATACATATTATACATATTATACAGCTTATACTACATATACATATACATATATATATTATTACATTATATATATATATATCCATATATGTATATATATATATATATTATTATTATTATATATATATATATATTAAGTTATTATATTATGTTATTATATTACAGCTGAATATATACATGCCATATATATATATTATTACCATTAAATATATATATATATATATATTATACATATATACATATTATATATATATATATGATATATATATATATATATATATATATATATATATATATATATATATATATATTCTTCAACATGCATTTACAAAAATAAATATCACCACTCATTCAAAACGAAAGATTTCAGTTGTTCTTGGTAACATCTTTTAAATTTACAGGAAACATTTGAAAACCTCCCAAATAATTATTTAAAACCATTGGAATCTGAGTTAATTCAAACCTGCAGAGTTCAGGGCTCTGCCAATTTCAATAGTTAATTAAATACACGCTCTGTCTTTATCGATATTGCTTTCATACACTTTTATTATTTAAATTGATATCTCGAACCTTTGCAACAGCAAACAATTATTCTGTGAATGAGAAATATAATTTTAGCATTTGATTGATCACCTTGTATATATATATACATATCATTATTATATATATATATATAGATATATTATTATTATTATATATATATTTAGTTACAGCAGTTGAGCAGTGTTGCTGTTAAGTTATTATTATGCTATATATGCTACTGTTCCACAGGAATATTGGCTATACATATATATACATTTCATATTACAACAATATATACAGGTTACATGGCTACAGGCTGGCAAGGTTACAGCACATACTGTATATATTACATATTATTATATATACATATTATTATATATACATACTGGAGTGAAAAGAGCATATATACATATATATATTTCATATATATAAATATATATACATCCATATATTATTATGCAATAGTATATATATATATATATATATATATATTATTATTATTATTATTACATATATATACATATATAGCATACATACTCTTGGTACGTATATATATATATATATATATTATTAAGAAGAGCATATATTAGCATATTATGGCGCTGGCTGTTGAGCAGCAGTTAAGGTTGCTGCTACATGTTATTATTGTGTTGGCGTTGTTACATATATACATGTTATTATTGGTGCCATACAGCTGTTGGGCTATTACATATTATACAAACATATATATATTATTATATATATATATATACATACTACATATATTACATATTATATTATACTATATATATATTATTACATATATTGATTACCAGAATGATTATTTTTACATAGCAAATAGCTATTATTAGTTATATTATTACATATTATTATTATTATATACGTATTATTATTTATTATTATTATTATTACATATTACTATTGAAGAATATATATATATATATTGCGTTATTGTTATTACAGCAAAGTTATAGCTAGTATACAGCTATTACATATTACATATATATATATATATATATATTATATATATATATATATATATATATATATATATATATATATATATATATATATATATATATATATATATATATATATATACTTTTGTTTTATTTATTTATTTTTATTTATATATATTATATTTGTATATATGCTAGTTTGTGCATGTATATAGGTGTATAAAGATGCTTGTTTTTTTTTGTTTTTTATTGTACGTTTACGCTATGAAAATGCTTAACAATCATTTTAGAGGATGTTGATTTGTGAAAAAGAATTTTACTCTCGCTCATTCATTCATAATGTTCAAAATAAATACAACAAAGTTATTGTAGCGAAAATTGAATGCATTTTAAACATTTAGCAAGGAGTTAAAGATGGAACTAGTCAGTGTACCTCTGACTTTTGTGGCGGGTGGATGTATTATGTTATTTTCCAGCTTTTTCTGATTTATGCGTTTTCGCAAAAATTAGTTTCTATAAGATCTGAATTTAATAGTATGCTGTAAATATAATTTATAAATATAATTTATAAATATAATAAAATATATTTTCTAATATTTTATTTTTATTGTACTGGAATTAATAATTGTGTTTTTGAGAGCAAATAAAAAAAGCAAAAATATGTATATATATTTTTTAATCTCTTAAAAATATTTAAAGAAAATACGAATATTTTGAAATTATAATATTTTTTACTATTTATTTTGTGTGCAGTTTTAACTATGTCATTAAATATGGGAATAGTAATTATAATGTATTACTAAAAATAATTAACATTTTGAATTATTTATTACCAGAATCCATTGGTAGTTAAGTGCTACTTTTAAATTTAGTGAAAACTGGCAAACCACCAATTTTAACAACAAAAAAAAAACACCAATTTTAACAACCAAAAGCCTACTTTTAATTACTAAAATACCACTTTTAACTTTTCTTCAAAATATTTTAAAATGAGAATATTAAGACTGAGCTCATAAAGGTCCTTTGAGTACACTTAACTGAAGAAAGTCATTTTTTGGGCAGCCAAAAATATATTATAGAGAGAAAAAAATATTCTTTACTTTTACTTGAACTCTATAAAAGTTTCTAAATTTTTTTATAAACCAATAATGTAATTTTTTATGGGAAATTTATACAAAAAAAAATTATATAAAAAATTTATTAACTACGTTATAATTTTTAGACCTTTATGTTATTTCTAAAACTTAAATGAAAGAGAGGAAGCTCATTTGAATTCCAAAACTGTGAAAACTTTTTAACAAAATATTACGTGTTTATAATAATTTATCCAAACTATGTGTATACATAAGTGAATAATATATATATATATATATATATATATATATAATATATTATATATATTATATATATTAGACTACTATATATATATATATATTAATATATATATATAGTATATATATATGATATATATATATAGTAATCAATGCATAGACAGAAAGTGTATAAATACGAATAAAAAAGTTTATATTAATTATTTTCTTAAAATATATAAAAAAAATTTGCTAAACAGAATAAAAAATAGTATTAAAGTAAAACCCAAACCAATAATGAAAAGACTGAAACCCTCTAAAAACAATATAATAAGGATTTGCTGTCTATAAAATGCGGCTCTTTCATTACTTAAAAGCATCTGGATCCTCATCACATAAGCATAGAAGAAACATTTCGGCAAAATCGAATGTAGAATTTTTGGTCGGAAAATCTCTTCTTCTTCTTATTCGATCTTTTTTTCTTCTCCTATTTTTCTTACTGAGAACAAACTTGGCAAAAGGAGAGGAGAGAATCTTCAGCACAAATCCAAACATCAACTGACGAAGAAGAAGGATGGGGTAAGTCACGATGAGAAATCAAAAGGATCTTTCGTCACATTTTTGTGAATTTAATGAAAAGAAATTGAATTTTATTTTCAACCTTCTAGTTGATCAAATATATATATATTATATATATATATATATATATATATATACTATATATAGAATATATATATATATACATTAGTATATTAATATATATATATAATACGTATATATATATGCAATATACTTTATTATAATATATACTATATATATGAAATATACTTTCATACTTCAAACCTACTCATTATATAAGGTATATGGATGATACTTTCGTGATATAACTAATGAGAGGGGGATTGATATATACATACATATAGCGTATACCGATCTTTTATTTAAGGCCTGACTTACCTATATATATATATAAGTATATATAGTTATATATATATATATATATATATATATATATATATTATTATAACTTTATATAAATTTATATATTTATATATAAATACATAATATAAATAAAATATAAAATATTATATATATATATATATATACATATAATATATTATATATATTAAATATATATAATATATATAATATATTATATACATATATATAATATTATATATAGCTATTATATATTAACTAATAAATTAGTATATATATAATATATTAATCATATATATAATATATTTAATAAAATATTATAACTACTATATTAATATATTATGATATATATATACTACTTATTAACTTCCAGTGTATTGCTTTTCATAATACTTAATAGATAGGGAGCTATATATTATTACTAATATTTAATATATATGATATTAATAATTAATATCTTAATTAACATAGTATTAATAACTACTCATATACACTAGTCATATAATATAGCTACAGCTTATAACGATATCATATTGATAAGTCTACAATATATACTCACGTTTGTCCCAGCGGTTTATCCAATTGAGTGATTTTGCTCCCATGCTATTGATAAATTGTTAATTTACTTATCCTTTTACCTGACTTACCAACAACTACGTTCTTTCCTCTTCTTATCTTTTCTCTCATCTTCAACAAGTTCATTAATAAAGTATATATATAATCCAGTATTGTATTTTATAGGAGCTTAAATTTGTAGTTCATCAAAAAATATAACTTAACAAACTTACAAAATAAGAACGCACGAATTTATTAAACATTGAGGTACACAACTTTGCTGAGTCGGAATCAGTGATAAGGTGATGAAATACAATATATCATAATAAAGTCATAACTTATTAATTTTATTTTGACTAATTGCATATTTAAGATCTACCTTCCTATTTTAAATTCGATATTAAATAAACGACAGATTGATACATAAAAAGTATAATATACATTAAAGTTTAAAATAATGTCTTTCAATTTATCATATATAAAGAGTATATATTCAATAGCCAAGTGGACATGATATCGTTAAACTTGAAAGTTATATGTTGTTTCTTTTCATTAGTTACTTAAGCTAACCTCAATTTTACAACTTACTAACGTATCTAATAATATTTAATAAAACCCCCTCCTTATTATATTTAAGGTACTTATCTAAGCCCGTGAGCTTGTGTGTGGTGTTTATATTTTTGATTAAATAAAAATAATATACACACACAACTAGCACATATATCATCATATCATTACTCTGGTACTTAATAAACGAAAAATGAAGTGAATATATGGAGAGAAAAACATGCTGAATTTACTATACTCCAGTATATAAGTTTGTATATTTTCTCGTTCCATGAATCTATGTCTCGCGACTGAGTTACGAGAAATAATATAAGTAGGCTATGATACTGTTTAAACGATGACTCCATTCTAGGGTGAAGACTCTAGTCACCAACACATATTAAATAGAAGATAAATATACCACCTAAGATAGTGCCAACAACAAAAACTATGAATAAATAATGTATCTCCTATAAGTATCACAAAAAGAGTCAATAATAAAATATACAAAATGAAGTAGAGAGCAAACGTATATCTATAAAACGAGAGATTATCTAAACACTGAAATATGAAATCTTTAGCTATAAAGTTTTACAGAATATTGAGATATCCTCAGAGTAATACTGTATCTAATCGATGTATTGACCACAGCACTGTATGGACAGAATCGAGACAGATAATAAGATATACCATCTCTTTGGAAAGAACATGAAGAAACATGCACGATAATCGTATAGAATAAAGCCAAAAAAAATAACATCACAAAAAGTGATAAATTAAACTAAATAGTGACACACGCAAAAGTAAAGTGAGCTATTCAATGAATAAAAAAAAATAGTGAATACTCACAGTCAATGAAAAGCGTAATGAACTTCTTAATCCAGGGAGTAAAAGTTATTCGTGTTTTTTCCTCTTAACTTGATAAATTTATTATATTATTTAGAATTAATAACTAAAAGAGAAAACGCACATGAGATGAGCAGGAGTGATAATAAGACATAAAAGTCGACTAAATATCTTTGAACGAAAGTTTGTGAGTAGAACTTTCACAGATGTCTGATGTTTCTAAAATTTTAAAATACATGAAAAAAATAATAATAAATAGGATATTAATACTACTACTACAGAAGAAACAAGAAAAGTAAAATAATAATACAAAAATATATATTTTTAATTAACAAATTCTACTTGTAACTTAGCACTTGCAAGGTTTATATATAGTTCATATTAAGTTTATAGAGATATCAACAGTGAAGATAAAAGTAAAACTTTTAATATAATAATATATTATATTATCTTAATAATATATTATCTAAAATTCACAAAGTATATATAAGCATACCACATCTACTATATTCAAACCTAAGGGTAGGCCAAATAACTTATATTTATATACTATAGGACTCTTCGTCCATAGATAATATTAACATAGTAATCATACAGTCAAAATTATTATTATTAATAAACTATAGCAGTAGTGTCTAAAATAAGAACTATATATAAACTATATATATTTATACTAATATTACTTATTATAACTCTATACTCCATAACCTAACTATAGCTGATATCTAATGGTATCTATACATTAATATATGACATATTTATATTATATATACTATATTGATTATATATACTATAGTTTATATAATATATAATAATAAATATATAACTAATTATATATATCTCGATATATATAATTAATATATATATATATATTATAATATATTAATATATATAATTAATATTAATTAAATCATATATACTTGTATTATATAGACTATTACTATGGTACCATACTGTCATGAGATATTTCATTTTAATCAGCTCAATAAATTATATAATATTTCTGCATAAATCAGATCTTACTCAAGATTTATATTATTTCTAGATATTTTATGTACTGTCTTATTGCTTCTCTAATTATTTATATTTGTCCATAATGAGATAATTATATACATAATATATATATATATATATATATTATATAGAGATATATATATATCCTTTACATATATTTATTTAAGTTATATACAATTATGATTTTAATATATATTTAAATAATTTAATAATACTAATATTTTGTATATTCCTATCAATCATATTTTAACAATCATAATATATTGTTGTATCTAATACAAATTATTAATTTATTTACTACATTTTACATTTATATAATAGTATTATTAATATTAATTATATAATATAAATATAAAGTATATATCACTATTATAACCTAATTATAAGCAATTTAAGTGTCTAGCTTTATAGGTATCATAAATGATATGGAAGTATAAGTGATTGAGGTTTTAGGATATGAGATTAGTATATAGGTTTTAGGTTAGTGATTAGGTTAGGTGTAAGTTTTTATGGACGAATAAGGCAGGAAAGCGGTCATTAGTATTTTATCAGAAAAATCTATTAAAACGTCCAGTGAGAGGGCGATTACTTCTACTAACATAGTATTAATATATATACATATATATATATATATCTACTTATATATATATATATAATATACTTAATTCTATATATCATACTACTACTTATAATAGTATATATAATATACTACTATATCATATATATATATATATGTCGCTATATATATACATAATACTATATATATATATATTATATAGATATACTACTATATATATATATATATATATAAATATAATATGATATAAGTAATACTTACTTAAGTTATATATACTATAAATATATCATATAGTATATCTATATATATATATGATAATTACGATTTAATCCAACAATTAGTCAGCAGGTTGCTGAAAGTACAATAATATCTCTATCCCTATAAACACAATAAACCATCATTTATATTTCACATATTTATATATATATATACTACTACGTCCATTTCAGTATCATATCCATATAATATATACTATATATATATATATGTATATATATTCATATACTATATAATATACTTACTATACTATATCACCATATATATATATTATAGTATACTATACTATATATACTACTTACTATATATATGATATATACATATAGATATATACCAATATTCTGTTTGCACTTTTTTATATCTACTGTATACATTAAAGACGTTCATGACATAAATAATAATAGAAAGATAATATATTTTAAAATCGTAATATACTATAATATTATATATATAATATAGTATAGTATTATATATATATATATACGTATAGTAATATATATATATATACCTACTATAGTATTATGCTGATAGTCATATGCTATATACACATTGTATATACTATACTATATATATATATATATATATAGTACTATAGTTGCTATAGATATATTATAATATAATGGAAATGAACTATATATATACGTATATACCTATAATATTATATATATAAATCTATATTTGTGGTGAGATATGATAGTAATTTATATATATATATATATATATATATATTTATATATATATTATATGATATATTATATATATACCTATATATATAGTATATATATTAGCGGCAAATCCTGAGAATAATTTTAAGCATGCTGAAAGTTTATGGTAATATCTCTATCCCTTAACACAATCGAAAAAAAACACCAAATTTTTTTATATATTTTTCTCTTTATATGTATATATTCTTTATATTCTTTAGATACTTTATATATATATATAGATATATATTATTATATATATAATATAGTACTACTCTCATATATATATCATATGCTATATATATATAGAACGTATATTTACTATATATATATATCCTTCCTCCACAGTAGATGCGACCTCTCACCTCATCATCAATTGGATCTTACTCCCCTAGATAAAGTAGATACACTCCCCCGCCAA
The DNA here is from genome assembly GCA_015478945.1 of Trachelipus rathkii. Taxonomy (NCBI): domain Eukaryota; kingdom Metazoa; phylum Arthropoda; class Malacostraca; order Isopoda; family Trachelipodidae; genus Trachelipus; species Trachelipus rathkii. Next base: position 2,036 of record JABUQX010049570.1, on the reverse strand, counting down.
ACACCAACTCAGATCCTCGATGTAAGAACCTCGTCAACCCAACATGCTAAGCATACTTATATTATATATATATATAGTATATATATATATATATACTATATATATATACGTAATTATATATATACTAATATATAAATATCATATATATTATATATAAATATATATACTAATATAGATATATATTATATATATCAATATATATTATATAGATATATAAATATGATATATATATATATATTATATATTATAATATATATAGGGTAATATATATATACTATATATTACTATAATAATATAATATACTACTAATATATAGGTTATACATCGAATTAACGCAATAATACGTACTAACTACTAATACTTATTCATAATCAACTCTATATGTATACCTACTAACTATATAACTATATATACAACTGTTTATAATATACTAGTATTAATATATAACTAAACTTTCTATCATAGTATATATACACATCTGTAAAGTACACAGACGATCCTAATTGCAATTCTGATATTTGCAGTACTGAATCCCGTAAAAGCAATTCATCCACTTAAAGATAATTCTTTTCTTCTCCTAGTTCTTCTCAGGGAAAATTTTGTTTAGTAGCCTACCCTCCTTATTAAATGGTCGAACGTACAAAGTCTTCACTAAGGTGGAGCCGAATGACTCACCGACGCCCAATAAACACTTTTCTAATTCCTGAAGCAAAGCTTTTTCAATTGACCATCAAACTTTGCTAGTGAAGATAGCTCTTTTTTGTTCTCCGATACTATGACCAATAATAACGTTCTTTGATCTTCTTAAAATGCGATAAAATGCGACTATATATTTTAATTATTTTTATATGGACCATACATAATATTACAAGACCTAAGACTAATCGGAGTTTTAATTTACAATTATAAGTATAACGTAGACGGAATAAATAATTATACCATAGACAAACACCAAAACTTTTGAAAAATAACATACTGAGCTAACTCATATATGATATAGGTGATTTCTCTAGATAGGTGGACTAAATGTGGCGTGTCCAATTGCAGAGAGAAAAGACAAGATCATTAAATATCCTCTCGTGTAGCATTTGTGTAATATTTAATAGGTAATTAGAAAACATGCATACAAATTAGGTATGGAAGTAGGCAGATAGGATAAAGATAAAGGAGACGACCAAGGAGCTAACTCGACAACATGCATATATTAGCTTAGACAGCGGTTTGAGTCTCTCCCGCAAGCTGTAAGAGATCCATAATGGTTTTCAGTGGATTATTATGAGAGCAGTGGAAGTTATTTCATAGCGCTACTATAGCTAGCGATGACCTTGAGCTGATACATGGCTTAATAACTTCTCAGGAAGGCCGAGTAACTCTAGAGTTTACAGCAATAGTCTTCGATATTGAGTGAGCATATCGAAATTTTTATATCAATTAATGTGGCTTATAAATTTTTGTATATAAGAGAATGCAAACTTTTATAAACTATTAATATTTTGAATTGTATTTTTACTTAGAAATTACGTTAGAATAGATAAATAATATATATATATAAATTCGACTATATATTATAATTATCGACATTTTTATTCTATAATCACACAACATTTATTAACTATACTAATAAAAAATTTTTCTGTATTATTGATATTTTTCTCGTTTAAGAGCATGCGCCGCAGTGCTAAGCAAGTCATACAAGGATTCGCCATCTATACTCGAAATATTATATATATATCATATATTATATATATATATATAGTATACTATAACATTATATATATATATATACTATATATAATCATATATATATATGATACTTAACTATATATAATTATATATAATATATATTTATAATATATATATATATATATATATATAATATATTATATATACTATTGTATATTACTCTTTATATTAAATATACACTTATATTATTATATAATATTATTAATATAATACATATATATATATAAAAATATATACATATATACTATATATATCATAGTATATACGATTAATTAATTAATAGACTTATAATA
>JABUQX010049569.1:37500-39665 GCA_015478945.1 Trachelipus rathkii | reverse complement strand
AAAGAGAGAGATAAATATTTCGAAAGAAATTTTAGAAAATAATTGATTTCTAGAAGAATAATTATATAATTAATAAGTATATATATATATATATATATATATATAATATATATATATATAGTATATATATATATATATATATATATATATATATATATATATATATATATAATATATATATATTGAGTTGTTAGTTGTCTGTTATTAAATATAATATAATAATATATATATATATATATTATATATATATAATATATATATATATCTTAACACTAATACTTTTTCCTCAGTTGCTGGAAGCGCGCTTTTGTTCAACCGATCCAAAAAAAAGGTATCCGTTCTGATCCTTCAAACTATCGCCTAATAGCTCTCACTTGTATCTGTCTAAAGTCTTTGAAACTCTTCTTAACATCTCATTTCCTGGATCATCTGAGTCTCATTCCTTTCTTTCCAGATCATCATATGGTGCAATACTTTCCATTTAACTGATTTTATTGGTCTTCTGCCCTTATGGGAACTTAATGGGGAGTTCTTTGCGTGGGTGGCGCTTGACATATCCAAAGCTTTGAACCGAGTATGGCATGCGTCGCTACTGTCTTAGTAGATAGCTTCCTTTGGGTTTTCTCCTTCTCTTTGCTTACTCAATTGCCTAGTTTTCTCTCCGATCGCTCCATCTCAGCACTCGTTGAAGGAGCGACCTCATCCTCCTTTCTGTTAATTGTGGTGTTCCTCAAGGTTTGTTTTATCTCCAACTTTAATCCTACTTTTCATACACAATCTCCTCAGCTGTACTTCTACTATCTGTTCATCTTACGACGCCGATGACTCCAAACTCTCTGATTCTTCTTACTTATTTCAAAAATCTGCTACCCCTTTTTGCATCTAGAGCTGCCTCTCGTCTTCTGCTTTCTGATTCTATATTGTCGATCTGGATGGGATTTCCCGGCGGGGTCATCTTAACCTTGTGAAATTTAAACTCTTTAAAAACTCAAATTCTTCATATCTCCCTTCAAAAACACTTCCAACTTTCCTATCTCTTTCTTTCGTCGGCTCTAACGTCTCTCCTGTGAATAACATAAACATTCTTGGTCTCAACATAAACAACAAATTGTCTTGGAACCTCATATTACAATGGTTTGCTAAGGTGGCCTCAAAGAGCCTGAGAGTTCTGCTCAGGTTATGGGAATTTTTTTCTTCTGAACAGTTACTCCAATTATATCAGGATCTTATCAGCCCACATATGGAGTACTATTCCAACATTTGGGGGGGGGCTCGGGCTCCACCCTTCTACTGATAGGGTTGAGTCTAAAGCTATAGGACTGAAAAACTGTCTCCGTCTTTCAAACTCCCTTAACCATATGGCGCTCTCTCTCTTTTTCTATAGGTACTACGGTGGCAAAGTGCTCGGGGGAGCCTGACCTCTCTGCATTCCACACCCCTTGCGGTCGCCCGTATCACAAGGGGTGCCATTGCTCTCTCGGCATGATGTGCGTGAGTATTTGAAATACCTCCAACTTTTCGTCGTGGTGCCTCTTCTTTCCAGCTACTTCTGTTCTGTGGGACCTTCCTTGCCTCCCTTCTGGTTTTTCCAACGTAATTAATCTCCACTCTTTAAAAAGCCCACGTCCTGCGCTTCATACGAGAGATTTGGTTAAGTTTTGGGATATTGGGTGGATTTTCTATGTTTTATTCTTCTGCCCCCCTTCCTTGGGAAAAGTTTCCGAGCCTCGTTTTGAGTGGTTGGGTTGACTGAAATAATATATATATAATTATGAATTATATATATATATATTATAATATATATTATATATAATATATATATATATATATATATATATATATATATATATATATATATATATATATATATATTATATATATATATATATATATATATAATATATATATATATATATATATATATATATATATATTATAATATATATATATAGTTAAGTTCAATTAACATTAAATGAATTTTGAAAAGAGATTTCAGGAAAATATTTGATTTTCTTGAAGAGAGATATTTACTTTAAATAAATAAATACATTTAATATATTTAATCATATGATTTTATTTCCTTTTCCGAATTCGTTTGATAATCAAATTTCGAATATTTTATGTTAAAATCTCGGAAAAATTATAATTTGGGCTCAATTTTTAAT
>JABUQX010049569.1:0-32500 GCA_015478945.1 Trachelipus rathkii | reverse complement strand
TCTCTAACATTCACTTGACCAGGAATCGAGCAAAGCCTGTAATTTTTGTGTAAGCCACAATCTTTGTTAAAATTTTAGGATAGCTTGGGATTGCCTCTTTAACTGTTAACTTTGATTTCCGGTCGATTTTCATTATTTCATTTAATTCCTTATGGAATTCTACTTTGTATTTTTCTTGAGAATATTTAAGTTGATGGGTCTTTTCACTAGTTAGAGTTGTCTTTTTTTTCAATCGTTTTTTTTCTGCCCATGTCCCCAGTTTGGTGTGGGTTCCCGATGTATTGGTTTGATGCTGATTTTTACTTCTTCATTGATTCAAGTATACACATAGGAAGATTCCCTAAATTGCCTGAACTATCTGACTCTGTACCCAGATTTTCTGTTCGAGTAGTTGTTGTTCTTTTAAATTCCTTAGCTTTTTAATTATCATGGATCTTTCAGTTCTGTTAGGAAGGATTCTGAAGCTGTTGGGATTCAAATTCAAAGATGGCCGAACATAAATTAATATTTTGTTTTCAGTTAACATTCTTCCCTCTTTCCATGGAATTTTTAATATCATTTGCTAAAATCCCTGCTCTTTAAAAATTTTCTTTGGGTCCCAAGGATCGTAGGTGTCTGAAACTTTGGGGATATGCTAAAGAGGCATGCGCCTCTCGCGAAATGATACAATAAAAAATAACGTGTTCCAAAATTGTTGGCCAACCGTAGGTGAATATATTTGGCGTTGTAGCTTTCCGCACGTGCGGAAAGAAGCAGAAATTGAGCAATCACGATGAATATATTCTGTGATGGCAGGCACGTTATTGAAAGACTATGGTTACAAAATACTGTCAGTATGGTCTCCGCGAATTCCACTGCTATTGCTGCATCCCCGTAATAACGGCATGCTTGACAGTTGCTCGCAACATATCTGGGGTAATCTAAGCAACATGCCGGTGTATGTTCATATTGAATAGTATTTGTAACCATATTTCCAAATAAACGTGCCTGATATTCAACAGTTATTATGTGTGTGCTTCATTCGCGGCCTCTTTCCTGCATCGGCTGGTGAATCTTCGTGTCGAGCGCCATATATTCACCTGGTGGTACATTTGGAACTACTATTTTTATGCATCATTCTGTGATGCATTTGCCTCTTTTGTATATCCAAAAGTTTCAGACCCTACGATCTTTTGGGCCCCGTGCTATGCCTCTTGGAACACCGTCAGTTTAATTTATACCACCCGATATTATATAGTATTATATATATATATATATATTATAATATCTATATATATATTAAAATATAATAATATATAATATATAAATATATATATAATTTATATATTATATTATATATATATATATATATATATATATGATGATATATATATATTTAATATAATATCCTTTTTTAATATATTTGTATTATATTTTTGATCAATTCTTATTCATCTTGAGAAATTTGATAAATAGTTAAAAATAGAATTAAAGCGACTTTTCAGTGTGGGAAGGATTGGAGAATATTTATTTCTGGAATTAGTGGTTTTCCTAAGCGTGAAATATCTAATTTAAGTAAAGTATGATCAAATGTTGCATAGTATGATGTTCGATGCCTAAATGAACTGTACATTTAATACTTGAAAGCGGCATTAAAGATTTGAAGTACCTCAATATAGTACAGTCATTTAATTAACAATTTTCTCATCTTTTATGATGTTAAACCTTTCATAATAAAATATATATAAAGCGGTAAGTAGTATAGGAGAGTGTATATTATTATTTATTCAACGTTAACACATTATCAATTGTTTTATTACATTTTTTTAAATGCTGATTTACTTTTTGGTTTCCTTAGAAAAAAAACCTTGCAATATAATTTATTTGAAAAGGGTTTCTTTGAAGCTAAGTGATTATCATAAACGCCAAGATAATGTTGTAGTTATTCTTGGTATTAAAATGTGTCATTATTTATCAGTTATTATATATAATATATATTTATATATATTAATATATATAATGTATAGTATATATATTATTATATATTTTATATATATATATTATAATAATATTATATATAATATATAATATATATTATATATATATATATATATATATACAGGGTGGTATCATTAATATTGCGAAAAAAAATCAGTATGATATTCCTTGTCATAAATATATTAATATAGATATATATATTAATAAACAATTTCACCGAAAACGCCTCGTTTCCCAGATACAAGGTGAAGAAACCTATTTAAACAAAAAAAAGTTAACAATAAACAGTAAACTAATTTGGAAAGGTAATTCAATATTTCAATTCAATTTATTTAATTAATGAGAATAAATACATTACTGCACAAAGAAAATATTAATCACCAACAGAATAGTACGAAGCAATGGTGCAATAAGGTAAGGTTTATATTACAAATGTTGAAAAAAATATATTGCAGCGGCAATTCAGGCCTCTATTCTGCGACGCTTTGATTGGCGGACACGTTCAAATATACCGTGATACCGGATGTTGCGTTGCCGAATATGTGTTCACAAGATGCGATTATGCGAACCCTTAATTCTTCGGGCTTTCAACTGTTGCTGTATAAACCAACATGTTTTCAGGTGACCCCACAAGATAGAAATTCCAATGCACGATTTAGGTCTGGAGATTCCGGCGGTAGGCCAAGGTTCTGCCTCCTCGACCTATTTCCAACGCGTGGATATACAGTGTTTTTCAATAGTTTACGAGCAACTAACTGAAATGATCTGGAGCGCCGTCGTGCATGAAATACAATTTCGATCTTAATTGTAATGGAATGTCTTCCAGTAGTGAAGGCAAGTCATGTTCAAGAAAATTGGCGATAAAACGTCTCCAAGTACAGCCTCGCTTGAAATGATGAGATTCTCAATCAGACTCCCATATGTGGATTGTTGTGGAAGTTCGATTATGACGTTTCTGGAAAAATTTGTCTCATAGGTGAACAATTATTTTCTGCATTTTAATGGTGAGAATTGTCGATCAGTAATTTTCTATCTCTTTGTTTTGCAAGATTTTATTTTTAGCATCACATAGCTATACCTGTACACACTTAAAGACTAATTCCTTATTTATCATTTGCACTTAGAGAGCAAAGACATCATCTGTTGGTACACAGGGCCTGCCACTCGTATGGATGTGAATAAGGGTACAGAATTGATTTTTCAATACCCTAAAAACATGTCGAAAGACCTACATGTAGTGTTTGTAGCAAATTCTTTCTGGTAACTTGCTTTTGATAGGGAATACTGATCTTTTCATTGTAGCTGTAAATCTCATGTTATTCTCTTTTCAGATAAATCTGAGTTACGTTGAGTACATCTGTGCACCTTGTGCGAAGGGTTTTGTTATCACCCGTTTCCAGAGTTAGTCAAGATGACCTCTGTTTTTTAAAACATGTTCCTAGTTTCTCTAAAGACGTTGATCGAGTGTCAAAATATAGTAATGATGCGGGAGAACACAAATTGGGTACATTTCTTCATAAGAGACGCATGGCTCCTAATGAACTAACCGTTCGTACGACTGTAAACAAAATTCATATCGCACATATATCTATTTGTGTAATTCATTTTGAAAATATGAGCAACCTTGAACAAAGAACTTGACGCGACACGGACTGTATATGTATAAATGAAGCGACATACGGAACTAGTAAATAATAGGTAGGTAACAGATAAGTTATATTTGTGCTTATTATAAAAAGGTTGTAGAGTGGCACGGGAGGGGCAATGGAATATATCAGATATGTCCCACTTATAGTTTTCATCACCTTGTATCTTTCAAAAAAATTATGGTTGAAATGTTTATTTGACACATATTATCTTATTATTCTTATTATTAAATATCATACTGAGTTTTTTCGCAATATTAATGATACATCCTGGTAATATATATATATATATAATATATATATATATATTATATAATATATTATATATATATATATATATATATATATATATATATATATATATATATATATATAATAATGTGTGTGTGTACTAAACAGTTTTTAGAAATAATGGAGCGATTAAATTTAATCTAAAGCTTCAAACCTATTTATTCAGTTAACTGGAGAAATTATAAAGCGTTCTGTCAGTGTAACCTTTCTATAAAGGGATGCGTTAGACCCGCGCTGGGAGGTGTTTGCGATCCGTGGGGTGATTCGACTGAGCACTAACTATGACACTAAAGATGGTCGCGATCAACGAATTCTGTTCTAGGACCTATGCACATATTCCGGCATTTTATTTCATTAGTAATAAAGCATATCACTAGAGTGCTCATAGACGACTGAGTAAACCGAAGCTAAGCGTAAAGAAAGGTACACGTTGGGTAATACCTTTACTATGGCTTTATTATGTTTTAGTGTTTTATTCTTTTTTTGAGATTTTAAATATTTGCTGCTCTAAGTGTTTAGCGTTCCATGACATTTTTTAAACTTTTTAAGTTTTACTTATTTACTACATTACAAACCGTTTTAACATTCAACCTAGATTTTTCTAAACAAAATACCGCTAATTTTATTTTTGAAATTTTAACGTAGATTGCTAGTATGTACACATATATAATTTTGTGTTTGTATGAAAATTTGTGTAAGTGTGTGGATTCGCGCGTATTTGTACCGAATGCCCGGATCTTTGTGGGAACATCCAAACTATTGAGCATAGACCGGGATTTCTCTATTGACTTCGCCATCGTCCGTGGCCTAGACGCTAACTCCCGAATACTGTGGAATACGCTATCTAAACTTCTCATCCAATCCTCCTACTTCGTCTGAGACCATCTATCCAGGGATTCTTTCTCTAATAAACTTAATATCTCTAAACTGCAACTTTTTCACAATTTTGACTAAAATGGTGGTCTGTGCCTAAATAAACATTAACACTTCAGTAACACGACTCGAAAACCTTCGTTATTTTATAGCTTAAGATCTTTCCTCCTACTACTACTATTATTATCTTGTGTTCTGCTACTACTTTCCTAATAGATAAGATTTTCCGGCCCTTTTTAAATATCTAACTATTTCTCACGAGACTGTTACTTCTTCTCATCCAAATGCCGAGGTCTTCTACTTTTTGAACTTCAAGGTACACCACAAGAAATGGTTGGGCTCCTCGTACTGACACAGGTGGGAGGGAGGCCAAAACATTCAGTATTCTCAACGATATGGAACAGTTCATTAAGGAAATTACACTCATTCCAGATCGTCCTAACCAATTCTTGAACTCTCTTGACCTATGTTGCTCCACTTCTCCTTCTAGCTACAAACGCACATTTTTCCCTCCTATTGGTAACTCTGACCACAATCTTGAAGCTTTTAATCATAACACTTTCTCTCCAGCAGCTTCACTATGCCCTAAATGTACTTTCTGGTACTTCAATCGGGCTAATTGGGAGGCATTGAGTCGCTTCTTTGCTATCTACTATTGGTATGAATCCTGCTTTGACTCGTAGGACGCTTCGGTGACTGCGGAAGAAGTAGAGGCCGTGATCTCCGAGGGAATGGGCAAGTCCATTCCATCTTCTACTAAATCTTTTTCTCCCCAAAATTCGTGGTTCGATGGGACCTGTTCTCGTGCTATTCAGGATAGAGACAATGTCTATCAGAAATGGAAAAATTCCTCCTATCACTCTTGCTAATTTTCTTTCATCACCTTGGAATCGTTGCAGGGATATTAATCGTCAGATTAAGCGTGCTTTCACCAAAAGGAAGTGCGCTGACCTCCTTAGATCTCCTGCTGATAAAAATTTATGTCCCCTTGCCAAATACAGCTATAATAATTTCTGTAAATCTACATTTCCTTCTCTTATAACTGTAGATAATACTCCTTCTGAAAAGTCTAATCTCTTAGGCCTCCTTTTTTAATCTATTTCTACCCTGGACGATTCTGGCAACCCTGATCCTAGTCTTTCTCCTCCCAGATGTCCCATGGCTCCTCCTGTGGTTACACATGATCTGGTAAGTGAGATTCTGAGATCTATGAACGTCAGGAAGGCTAATGGCCCGGATGGCATTCATCCCCGTATGTTGAGGGACTATGCTTCCGAGCTGACACCTGTCCTCGTTTGGCATTACAACTTATGCCTTAATTCTAACACTTTTCCTCAGTGCTGGAAGCGCGCATATGTTCAATCGATCCCAAAGAAGGGTAGTCGCTCTGATCCTTCTAACTATCGTCCTATAGTTCTCACTTGTATTCTCTCTAAAATCTTTGAAACTCTTCTCACCTCTCATTTCCTGGATCATCTTGAATCTCATTCCCTCCTTTCTGATCACCAGTATGGTTTTCGTCGTTCGACGATGTCACTGGTGACATTCTTTACTATCTCACTGATTTATGGCCTTCTACCCTTAGGGATTATAGGGTGTCGTGTGTGGTGGCGCTTGACATATCAAAAGGCTTTGACAGGGTATGGCACGCGTCGTTACTCTCTAAGCTCCTTTCCTTTGGGTTTCCTCCATCCCTTTGCTCACTTATGTCTAATTTTCTCTCAGATCTCTTCATATCGGCACTTGTTGATGGAGCTACCTCTTCTTCCTTTCCTGCTAACTGTGGTTTTCCACAAAGTTCTTTTCTATCTTCAACTTTATTCTTATTTTTCATTAACGATCTTCTCGGCTGCACTTCTACCTCTATTCATTCTTATTGCGATGACGCAACTCTCCATTCTTCCACTCATTTCATATATGCTCCCTCTTTTGGTTCTAGAATTGATTCTCGACTTCAGCATTCCGATTCTACTCTTGCAGTTCTGGACGGGATTTCCCGGTGGAGTCACTTCAACCTTTTGAAGTTCAACTCTTTAAAAACTCAACTTCTTCAAACCTCCCTCTCAAAAACACCTCCCAACTATCCTATCTTCTTCGATGGCTGTGGATAACATAAACGTTCTTGGTCTCATCATAAACAATAAACTATCTTGGAAACCTCATATCACAATGGTTCCTAATGTGGTCTCAAAAAAGCTGGGAGTACTGTTGAGGTTGAGGGAATTTTTTTTTCTTCCGAACAGTTACTCCTATTATATAAGGGTTTTATTCGCCCTTTATGGAATACTGTCCACATATTTGGAGGGGCTCTGGTTCTGCCCTTTTTTTGGATAGAGTTGACGCTAAATCTTAAAGATTAATAAACTGTCCCCCACTTTCAAACTCCCTTGACCCTTTATCGTTCCTCGACGTGAAGTTGGCTGCATTCTATTCTTTTAATTTTTTTTGTGCCACAACGGCAGGTTGCTAGGGAGTTTGTCCTCTCTAGCGATGTCCTCCATATCACCATTGCGTCTCCCTCGTTGCACAAGGGGGTGCCCTTCTTTCTCATGAATTCTGTTTGAATATTTGGAGTCTCAGACTTGTTTTCTGTGATGTCTCCTTCTTTCCGGTCACCTCTCTTCCGTGGAACTCTCTGCTTTCATCTGTTTTTCCTTCTGTATTTAATCTCCCTCCCTTTAAATTTCCTAAGTCTAAGGTCTTCTCAGAGATTTGAGTTAGACTTGGGATGGAGTGGGTTTCCCCATAATGTTTTTGTTATAATTATTATTGTTTTGTTTTATTATTTGGCCGCCCCTCCTTGAAAAGGGCTCTGCTCGTGAGTGGTGGTCACATGTAAAAAAAAAGAATAGCTCCCAATTTTCTTGCTCAGATCGGTCCCAAAGTTGTCCCCTCTCTCTCTCTCTCTCTCTCTCTCTCTCTCTCTCCTCTCTCTCATCTCTCTTCTCTCTCTCTCTCTCTCTCTCTCTCTCTCTCTCTCTCTCTCTCCTCGTCGTCTCTCTCTCTTCTATCTTCTCGTCTTCTCTCTCTCTCTCTCTCTCCTCTCTCCTCCACGCCACAGATAGGGAAAATGTGCAGTTGCGCACGCTACGCCAAACGAAGAAATATGAATAAGTTCTTTTGTACTTTATGCGTACTTGAGTATAAACTTTAGATACGTTTGATAACACTTTGAAACACAAAATTAACAAGAAAAGAAATTTTTTGTCTTTAACTTTGAATAGCATTTTATTGTTCCCTAATTGCCTCTATATAGAAAGCCAAAAGAAAAGAATAACAATCCTATTTCCCTTCAAACTTTGCTTTTTGTTACCTTTGACACCGTTTGTTTTCTCAAAAATATTTACATTGAATTTAAGGGAAATTTATATATTTTTTTAATAAAACAGCGACATATTTTTTTATTTCTTGAACGCGTTCTAGAGAAGCAACTTACTTAGATTAAGTGAAGTAATTAACAGAAAACGTATAGCTCAAGTATCAATTATAGTTAGTTTTCATTTAGTTTTCATCAGTCTTTTTAGAGTAGCTGCTTCGAGGGGGAGATATCGATGTCTTGATTAGGTGCCATTTCAGCATCAGATGATAGGTAGCATATAGTGGTACAAAACTGGCAGCCAGGAACTGATGGGACATCCGGAAGTTTGCAAACCGGTATGTTGCATGCAATGTTGCAAATGTTGCAAAGCAACTATTTTGCAATACAGTTATTTGGTTTTTCCAATCAAGCTTGACATGTCGTTAGGGTTTTTAAAAGGTCGGTGAGACCGAATTAAGGTCTGGAAGACCATTTTTGGAGGTTTAGCCTCCCAAAAGGGAGGGCCGGAGCCCCCAAAGGGGGCATTTTGGTTCTTAGAAGGTTTTAAATGATGGTAGATCATTTTTGATGAAATGGTTTCAATCGATTTATCGTGATCATATTACCACCCCTATATCGATGTTTTATATCGTCTTTCTAACGTGCTCTGGTTGGTCTTATTTAACATTGAAATAATATAATTCGAAAGAAATAATTGACTAAACAATTTAACATATTCGATTAATTTGCTGTAGCATTCCTATAACAGTTGAGCGCGGTCCCACCGATTTTCGTTAAGAAGGAAATAGAGGTATTCGCTTATCAAAAACTTTGGTATATGGGTTATTTGTGTGTTGAATAAGCTGATAAACAAACCGAAAATTTCAAGTCAGGATGTATATAAGAGGTACTCCCTCTCCATTCAGGTTGTTTGAGAATGCCTGACTCCCGAACGCCGAGAGCGAAGGTGAAAAATCTAATTTATATGAGTCTCCATACGATGGGCCCGTTTGTTGCGTATTTGATGATGCTTGAGTCACGTGTGATTGCACGTAGAGTGCTGGCGAATGGATTTAGGTCCGAGCGTTAGCCGAGTTTATTGATTATTTTGCCAATCGAACAGTTGGATCACAGGTCGAGTTTTGAGTTTGGTTTTGGTGACTTCCGTAGGGTTCAACAAATGTACGATTCTCTCTTAGGATGGGGTTGCGTTGGTCCTGAGTACACGTATCTATGTCTAAGTTTACGATATTCGCCGAATGATAAGTCGCCCAGCGATTACATTAAAGATATATCGATATTCTGTCATGATAAAACCGATGTCGGTAGGCTGTACATGTGAGGAAACTGAAATGACGGTGGCCTAAATATATGTACCGATAGTGAGCGTTAAGTGAATGACTGTATATCGTCGTCGAAATGACTGAGATTTAGTTCCTCAGCTGCGCGGGTCCCCTAGTGCCCGTGAAGGGGGTACGTTCTGAGCCTAGAAGATAGGATCAGAATTATTATATTGTATATGTCAATCTATTAGTCAGATCAGACATGTCCTCTGATAATAGTTTAATAACAGAATATTATGATGGAGTATGGCGTAGAGACTGTGATGATTGAAAAACTTGGAGAGAAGGGGAGAGGTTTAGTCGGAAGTCGGAATAGATCAGAGTCGGATTCTGTAGTTCGGAGTCTTGGCAGTGGAGTCGGAATCCAGGGACCCCGCGGATGGGGGGGGTTCCAAGCATGAAAAAGAAGTAAGAAATGCATGGAATGCAAAACTAGAAAGACGAAGAGAACGCGACAGAAGAAAGAAGGAAGAGGAAGGAAAGTGGAGGAATGTGAAGAAGAATGAGAAAGTGAGGAGTAATATCCCTGGAAGCGGAAGTTCAGAAAATTGGTATCAGACACCGGTGCTGGAGCCACGGTGGCGGTGCGAAGTTAATAAACATTCGTATCGTATAACAACAATGTTGGTGGTCTTATATATGTTATTGGGGTTTGGAAGAGTCGAGAATAAATGGGCTTAATAGGATTGAATGGCTCGAGGATATACTCTCATTTGCTTGTCGAAAAGAATAAATAAATTAAAAAATAAGGAAAGAAAAATAAAGGTTATTATAAAGGTACATGATAATTAAAATAACAATATTAATTAGTAAGAATGTTCTTTTGAGTCATTTCCGCTTTTTGTACAGAATGTTTATTTTGAGTAGATATGTGATTCGGAGCTAGCATGACTTTGCGCATGTGAACTTAATCGTTAGTGCAGTACACAAATTGTATCACGGAATTTTACTTATTATGCCATATTAATATCGGAGCTCGAGATACCGCTTAATGGATTCAGCTCTTCTAAAGCAAGTAATAAGACTACATCGGGGTTAAATCAGTTGTATAACTGGACTATATGCAGAAAGTAAAATGACAACGACTACTTCATTCAGATCTCTGATCTAATCAAGGTATTCTCGTCTTTCGCTTCCGTGATCTTATGTGATCTATTGATTCTACTATTGATTCCTTAAAGTCATATTTTTTAGTAAAATTTGTCCATGTCTTTAGCATACCCTATTCTAATAAGATCAGCTAAATCGAAACCGACCCAACCTATGCACTACCCTGTCCAACCATGATGCTATTGAAATTCAAGTCAAATTCTTTATCTTGGAGAAAATTGTAAAGTTCTTCTATGCTATGAACCCGCAGCCTTACTGTTATCATCAATCAGTAATTGAGATAATCAAGACACAAGTCAATAGTACCCCCCTATACTAATTGATCTAGTATCTACTCCTGGTCCAACCATATATTAATCTGTTGATTCTTAAATTTGAATAACTATTGATTTATTCGTTAATCTATTGATTATAGGTCATTATTCTTTTACTTACGAGATTATCATGTTTTGAGTCATATACCCTAAATCAGTAAAGCATTTTCTAAAATATTTCTCAAACTGCCATGATCCAACACTTGCGCACATCATCCATGCATCTATTGATCTAGTGTTGTAGAGACTGCTATGATTCCACATACTACATTTCGAGTATCATTTTTGGATACAAGAGAAGAGAAATGATATAGACCATGTAAATATGTGGTCAGTTTAGCATATAAAATACTAAAATGCTTCTATTTTCCAGCGATATCACTGACAAGCGATATATAGACAGTAACTACGTTTAATCAACACGTTGATGACATAAGTTTTCATCTATTAATTAAGAGCCTTTCTATAAATGTGATTAGGGCATTAAGGACATCATGAGAACTATGAAATTCATATTTTAATATAGGATGAAATAATTCACATTAGGCGATACGAAACAATTGATTCATCCTGACATAAGCCGTTAAACAAGTGAATAGTGTAACTGTTAAACGTTTAACAAAAGTTTTCGGCACTTATATAGACCAACAGTAATGTAACTTTAGTAACTTTATTGAGATAAACTTTAGTAATCGTGCTCGTATGTGTCTGTTTGTCGTTTACATTACCTATATCTCTTACGCTCTCAGATTTCTGTTATGTTTAGCTTCTATTAATTTCGAAAACTTTGTTACGTAGCTATACGTTCACTGTCCTGTAGGATAATTGACACAAGGTTATGATAAATTCTTGCAAAATATTGCGTTGTCAAAAAATTAACTTTAATATGTTGAGATATGTCTGGATAAAAGTATGAATAGGTTACGTTTGTATGCAAATGTTAGTTAGTTACTTACAGGTGTTAAGTGTGGAAGTTTTTGTTAATTAACAGTTATTCGTGGCTTAAGTTTGATTGTTAGATTCATCGTTACATTATTTGTCTAGCCTGTCAATGCTTAGCTTTATAATGGTGAAACAATGTTACGTAGCATAATTGCAGTAGTATCCAAAAAACTTATCTTTGTACTATGATTGTGTTTTGTTTTTTTTTTTGTTTGTGTTTTGTTGTGGTTGTTGTGTGGTTGTTGTTGTTGTTGTTGTCTAACGAGATATATACCCTTTTGAACTGATATGCTTTCATTCGTATGTCTTATTCTTGTTTACTTTCTTCTGATTGGTGAAAGAAAGAATCTCATTACATTCGATGCAATATTACACTATTTTCTTCAGTATGCCAGTTTTTAGCCCCGCCCTTTTATTTTTTTTTTTTTTTTTATGTTCTTTTTTTTTTTCTCTCTTCTTTTCTTCTTTTTTTTTTCGTGTGCCTTTTTTTTCTTTTCATTTTTTTTTTTTTTTTCTTGTTTCTCAGGTTTGAATACGACGGACATCTCCTGCATCTTCTATCTCGTTTGCTTGACCATCCTTCCCACGAGGAGTTTCGTTATTCCCAACGATGTCGTCATTATATTTAATCGAACGATTGTGAACTCTAACATTGCCATGTTTTCGAAAAGCAAAGTGCGTAAATGGAAATCACCTTTATGCCAAATAATTAAAGCGTAAAATCATTTTTTCATGTCTTCAGAGTGTTATTTTTCTGAACAGAGGGCGAGTCTAAAAAAGAGGATAAGTCCTAAAACTAGTACTTATATCGTATTTACTTCGTTAAGGTATTATCTAATGGTTACTGGTCATTGCCGTGTTATGAGCACTACATTTTTTTTGCAATAAATGTGTACTGCCTGCATGTAAATTTAACGTTAAATATGTTAGACGATACTTGGACAAAGTCATCAACTATAATTACCGTGTTCTGTACTGTAAAGTTCAGCTTATCCTCTTCATTTCGTTAATTGCGGACCACTTTGTAGCTTGTCTTAAGTTATTAGGGCATGGTTGTCAGGTGTCGTTGTACATTATTTCCTACTTACATATGATGCTACATGTTAGCTTGTATTACATGCTGAAAACATTGTTACTTTACGCATATATTCGAGTTTAGCTATATAATATGATCAACTCAGTGAAAACTTTGTAATGTCAACAGTTTCATTCTGTTGTGCTAAGTTTGTTAGGTTTGCTTCTCAGTACATATTCCTTTCTTATTCATGTTACCACTCGCTTACTTTATTTGATTGGAAATCCTTATCTTACTGCTTAGAGTTATTACTTCCGTTATACGACTCATCACATTTAAACCAGTGTTGAGAAATATTGTTAGTTAAATGTCACTGGTCAGCGTCGTATCATTAACGATATGTTAGCCCAACTGATCTGCTTGAGAATAACTTTAAACATTAGGTTCACGCTTTTCGCAACCATCGTTTATTGCTTCTACTCATCGTGTTTTACGAGGTGTGCTACATCTTTCTAGTACATCGATAACACGTAGCATTTGTGTTCTTACAGATGTGTCAGTTTGTCCTTTTTGTATTACCTATTCTATTTCCTAGATTATGCTAAGTAATCTCCTTATCTAAATGTGCAAACCTTTGTAACGAGCATACGTTGCTCTCGACGTTCTCTGTATCGCTAATCACCCATCTGTTGTGACTGAACATCTTCTTAGTTTAAATCGTCATGTACTCTTAGTGTAATGATTACGTCTGAAATCTCATCTGTTCATGAGATATGCTTGATTCATTACCAGTGTCGTGAATTCTATAGACTTATGTGCTTGCTTGTGTACCAGCCTGTCGATATTGATTACTTTACTGATTGAAGCGTTTAAGAACCACTTTGTACTCGACGCTTGTGACGTTTATTCCTGCGTACGTTACTAAAGACCAGGATTAGCGTTTTTGTTCCTCTAGGATGCATTCTACTTTTTCCAGAACTAATTTTCAGTTGCGATGCACGATGTCTAGCATCTTTCCTTAATGTGGAAATCTTTTGTTACGTTAGCCCATCACTTCTCCTGCTATCGGGTAGTATGATAAAGCTAACACCTCTATTAGTTGTTGATAATTACATTTTAGTTAATATTTTCAATCGTAGTTCCGTAGTGTATACGATACTTAATTACTATGTATAGACCGTTTATAGCTTGAACAATGATAAGACTTTAACGTCTACGCTTTTCAATACCATTTAGTTGCTTACTTGTTAATGGCTACACTGCTCCTTAACTCTTTTGACTGCTACCTAACTCCTCGCTTCTCAAGATGCTTGTTGATGTTTGTCTTTGTGCCAATTATCTACTATTTCTAACTTTCAGTTGAGCTTTTTTCAAGTCTTCTTCTATTAAATGTGGAAACCTTTATTATCTTAGCATACTTTTACGATTCGTTCCGTCATGATAACTACACCAAGTTGTGATCAAATTTTGCTAAACTGTATACCTATTTGTTAGCCTGCCTACAAGGCATAACGTAAAATGTTTCTTAGCATCCGTATTGCTCTGAAAAAGTAAATAGGTTCACCTTCTTGACATATACCATTCTTAGCTTCTCTCTAATTTGTCGTTAGTTCATCTTTGTTCAATTTACACAGTTTATATTCCTGCTTACAGATGTTCTGTATGTCTGCATTTCGACAGCCGCATCTACTTTCTCTTAGTTTATATCGACGATGACTAGTTATGCTATTCTTAATGTGAAACTACTTATATCACGCTTAGCATACTCTTCTCGTCCTTGTCTGTACTCGTAATATTTAACCCATGTTGTGGATAAATTTTGCTACTAATGTCCTATGTTTAAGTGTAAGCATATACTTAATTATGTTTAGAGTACGGGAAACCAAACAGAAATATAGTACTTGCGTAATGTTTCTGGAAAACGAACCAAAACAAAATCATAAGGTATTGCGTGTATATTTTCCGAAAAGTGAGGATCTGCGAAACAATTTCTCACTCTGTATTTTGATAACTCTACTGAAACAGAACCACATCAGCTTCTACATGTTCGTTTCCTGATGCCAATTGTTGATTACTTAGTGTTGCTAAGTATGAAACTTTGTTAATGTTAGTCATTGTATTCGATCAAGGTCATGTTAGTCTTTGTCATTGTCGTTATTATTCTAGTCAGATATGAATGTTTAGGCTTTGATTGATCGTGAAAACAACTTTGCGTAACGTCAGGCATATATTTGTTTGCTAGTATGCTTTGATAAATTTTTGTTAATTGTTACTATGTTAATGATAACAATAATTAATGATATTTTGGATTCTGTTTAAAAAAAAAAAAAGTCCGTTGAATATGGTACGTGGCTGTACAGCAACTTCAGCTTAACTTCCTGTTACCAAGTATGTATATTTGTCTAGATTATGATGTTCTATACCATTATTATTCCTGATCATGTCTTGTTATGTTAGCATTTATTGATGAGTGAATAACTTTGTCATAAACGTATGAGATTTAGTACTTAATGTAAAAATTTAACAATTTTTTTACGTTATTAAAACAATTAAAAAGGAATAAAAATTTTAGTTAAAAACAAAATTTCTTAAAGAAATAAAGGATTAAAAATTATAACGATTAAAAAAAAAACAGAACTCACAAAAGTTTTATATTAAATATCAGTTATCTCTAAATACCAAACAGCTTTCTAATAAAACAAAACGCAAGTTTTAAAGACACATAAATTTAGAAAAACAATAAAGTTTTTAAAACAAAAAGAAAAAAAGACCTCGACGCTGACGAAGGCAACGTTCACTATACATTTTCATCAAGTTCTGTACTTTCAATGTATTGAACACTTTGTTAATGTTAGTTGTTTTATTTCGTAGTTTACGACTGTTAGGATGTGATGTCTAAACATTATATTCTACATCAGGTATAGTCTCACTGTCTAGCTCCTTATGATGTGTCTGAAAACTCTTGTACTTAATGTCAGCCATATATTCGGCCGTTCGAGTATGAAAAAGACAATTTTTATGATTTGTTACTCCACAATGATGACTCGAAAATATTGCGACTTGAGTCAACGAGAACATTCCAATATGATCTTAATACCCCAATTAATCAGGGTTTGGATGGCGTAGCGGTCTGTTTTATTTACTATCGAGGATTACCGTTTTGAGGGTATGTAAAAACACAAGTTTTTACGTTATAAACCCTGATTTTTATAAAAATTTGTGTAGCTGGGCATCTGCCAAACTATTACCACATCTTTTATCAAGTCCTAAAAATTAAACAATCTATTTGTAAAAAACAAATTTAAAAAACAACAACTGAAACTGCTTAAACCATGGAGTTCTATTAAATATATGTGACATTTGCTTTGTTTGACAATAAATAAAGATTTTATATAGAATAATAAATACGTTCAAAACAATCAAATATAAACGTCTTTTATACTACAAAAAGAAAACAAAAGATGTAACAGCAACTCCTTATATGTCTTTGCTAGTCCACTTCACTTTCTGTTAATTATTAGAAACTTGTTAATGTTAGCTGTTTACTTTCGTGTTTTAAATAGTACAGTCTAGGGCTTTCTTCGTAGATAGTTAACATAATTCTCTGGCTTCAGGACTATGATATGATTCTATGCTTTTGTACAGCTCTATAATACAACTTTGTACATGCAGATTATTCGATGATCCAGTCACCTGATCAATTAGGTACGGCTCGAGCCGCAACCCAATTATTACAGTCTTAATATATCTAAACATATTTACATTCATATGTTAGATATATGTTTGCAAAACGCGCACATGAATTAGGTTACGCTTTTTTGACTCTATATGATACGGTATACTTTTAACGTGATACATTTACGCCTGATGAACATTTGCCCTAAATGTTATGAGTTACTCACATAGTGTAGTCTCTCGCATTTCTATGATTATACCATGATCCATTGTTACGAGTCAGGATTATTACTAGTAGCTTCTACTTAATGTGACAATCATTTCGCTTGCGTTAGCGTAAACTACCTTCACGTCTATATATATAACTAGACCTACATATATGTACTCAAACGTTTTTGATTAATATTGTACTACGTGCTAAAATAATAATACATTGATATGTTAGGAGATTATTTGGAAAAATGTGAATTAACGTTTATCGTATCATAGCCTATGCCTAATGTTAGTTAATTTCAAGTTCTTAGTATTGAACCTTCCTGTTCAAATCGCCTTGACTGCTTATTTCTATTTATCTACATTATTATTACAGGCTTGACGTTATCATTATCATTCGTAGTTTATGGAAATACCTAGTTGCGTTTATATTAATTATGAAAACTTGTACCTCGAACTGCATATATTCATTGTATCAGTAAACTCACAAGGTTGACTAATTTCTTGTTAAATGTTACTATGTTAATGTAAAATCATCAGATTACTGTATAACAACAAACTTGTAAGTAGGTTACAGTCACATTATACTGCTCAAGAGTTATTTTACCTTATTTATTCTTACTGTTGTTAAGTATGAAATAGAGCCTTGTTGAATATCCGCTTAACGACTTTTTATTCTTCGATCGTTTAAGATGCGTTATGGTTTGAACTTCGTACGTTATATTTCGGTTAAGTTTTCTCAGCAGGTCTATCTCTCATTTTCGCTTTTATCGACTGACAAACTTTGTCTTCACGGTGCGTATATATCAGGTGCCGTATATGTAATCAGTACTTCGATATTTCAGACAATCGGTCTTTATCGAGTTAAAATTTCTGTGTAAACACTGTACTCTATGTTGAATCGTATACAGACAATACTTCAGTGATATCGATATAGAAAACATCAAGTGTACAATAGGCTTCCTTCTGCCGACTCTACATATGTCTAGCTATCTATTCTGTGTATAGTATGTGCGATCGCTTCTTTGTAGCGTTTAGGTCCAGTCATCTACTCATGTTTCTGAGCTCATCATTTTACATGTCCATGATAAATGATAGGACATAGACGTAGTCATGCAAAAACCACATTTTGTGCGTTAAAATTACTATGTATATGTATATAATATTCCAGGATTTGGGTCAGCCGGAATAGGATGGGTGTGTTTAGGGATGTCCTCTGTATTTACTTGCAGTTTACAGGTCACTAGGGTATCTGTTTCAAAACTCCAATCCTCTTAACCACCTTAAATCATGCAAAAGCCGTAACATCGAAATTTACGTAACAAACAAACCCGGTAATAGCATTTATAACTACTGAACAAAAATAAACTCATACCAGCACACGATTTTTTGTGTAATGCTAGATATCTCGCTATATATAACCATTCTGAACTCCATCTACAGTCAATAGCATGGGCGACAGGCGTGATGAGAGCATCGCCTTCAAAACCAACATGAAGGACCGATAGAGAAGCGTACTTGGTACAGGAGCCTCAACAGTGCTCCAGACGCTCTAAGGATTTTGCATTCATATACTCTCTCTACTCATTAAAAACGTACAACATTTTTCACCCCAAACTCTTCAAAGTTTGTTAAAAAATCTAATATTATTTTTTTTTATTTTTTTTTTTTTTTTTTCTTTCTTTTCCTAAGCCTGGATTCACATTTCTTCGTTTAAATATTGTTTCGTTAGGAAAATCGTAATTAAGAAACTAAATTTAAAGAGTTTACGGAGATATTTTTATTTTAATCTTTACTTAACTAAACTTCTGTTTACTTTCTCCAAAGACATTTATTTCTTTTAAATTTTCTTAGATTTTTCTTTTTCTTTTTTTCTTGTATACGAGGCATTACTATCATTACTGCGAAATGTGCTCTTTAACTCATCCAGATTTAGTCCTCTACGCGCCAACTATTTCACGTTTCTCATCGTTGGCGGGTTACCGCCACCCCCCCTATTGGTATGTGATAACTCAAGCATCTTCCCTAACCTCCCGCCTACATTATCTGCACGATGGTACCCAGCATATGTAAGAGTGTAATCATAAATCTCAGACGTTTCCATCCATCTCTTAGGCTCCTATCAAATAGCTTTCACAAGCTTCGCCTCCATGTAGACCCCATAGCAATCACGCCTCAGACTACGGCTATTTACCCCAAATTATTTATGGACTCACGCTCCCATATATGCGTACTGTCGTCTCTCTTCATATACCTTCCGACTTTCAATCGCTTCTTAGGTCAAATCTCCTTCTCTCATTTATTCTAGTTTCTGCTGAGAAGCCTTGGTCCCACGAATTCTAGCGTATCCAGATCATCTTAGCACGCGTCACTTTTCCACCCCCGCATGAACAGACTACTCTGTCTGATCTAAACGAGCTTATCATCCTAGACACTATACCCTCAACATCAACGTTCTATCCGTACTGTTCCTACTCGCTTCGCATAATACAATCTACTCTAATTAGTCGGCCGGTGGATCTCACCCCACATCTATGGGCCACTCACAGTCATTTGACACCCCGTGGTCATCTAACTGATACATCCTCCTCATCCAGGTCCTGCAGGTATACATACGAATTTCATCGTCTCTAGGTTATATTTCAGTATTGTAGGTGCTTGGTCCGGGAATTCTTCTGTCTAGATCTCCGGTCATTTACCCGGTATCTAATCATTCTACGACTTCACACCCTAAAATCAGGCGCTATATCAAGTCTCGATCAGTTCTAATATGTACAATAGTTTCAGATTTGTTGCATATGCCCCGTCCTGGCGCATCCCACAGTCTATTATACCACCCAGGGGTCATCTAAGATTACATACCTCAGAAGGTTGTGTTATATCGAGTTTCCATCATCTCTAATGTCAATATTTCAGATTTGTGGGGCTGGGTCCAATTTGTGCCTACGAATCGTCTATTTTACCCGGCATACATCTACAGAGCACACCCTATAAAGCCTGTACTAATCAAGTTCTCTTTGTCTATGTTCAATATTTCAGATTTTGGGTGAGTATACCCGCTGCACACCCATTACGCATTTTACACTGTGCGTCATCTCACAGATAACATCCGTCAGAAGTGTTGTATAACCGATCTTCATCCATTTCCCATTACTACTTGTCTAACATCTTCAGAACATTCTGGTGCCGCTGTCTGCGCCTGAATTTTTCCACATATTCCGCGTCCATCTCTTTACCCTATGCATCACCTAACATACACCCTAAAAAACTGCTTGTACTATTTCTACAGTTTCAGTCTTTCTTACACCATTAACTATTTAACTTGTTCGGGGCCGCGTATCTATCTTAGTTGACGTCCTTTAGACACATGTCGCAGGTCCCCCTCACGGGACCATCGGAATGTAACCCTGG
Organism: Trachelipus rathkii; assembly: GCA_015478945.1. NCBI lineage: Eukaryota > Metazoa > Arthropoda > Malacostraca > Isopoda > Trachelipodidae > Trachelipus > Trachelipus rathkii. The sequence goes on along the minus strand of JABUQX010049569.1, from coordinate 12,392 downwards.
TCCACACAAAGCTATTCGCCCAATCACTCACTGACACTTCCCCTCCAAATTTCACCTAATACGATAACTACCTAACGTTGATATCCACTACCCACCTCACATCATATCTACACCTACATATACTACCACAACTAAACTCTACTAGATCACTACTCCAGCTAACCAATACCTGAGCTCACATCAACATACTACTACCTAATAATCCTATAATAAATTATATTATATAATATATCTAATATTAATAATAGACTATCATAAAACTCCTCAATACCACTATCCTAAACAATTAATAATAAAAACTCAGAAGCTGCCGCCCGTACTGTCACGGACGCCTGGCAGTCGAGTCTATGTGACCGTCGAGTCGGTATCGTCGAGAGATCTGGAGTCTCGGACTTTGCTGTCTACGGTCGGTCAGTCAGCGCGCTCCTGTACATATCGACGTCGGATCCTTCGCAGCACGTCGTCCGCAGTCGCGCTCGAGCTCCATGCTCTCCATCTCCTCTACCTCTACACTGTAGTCCAAAGCCTACCTCTCACACTATCTAACGTCACGACCATTCATGATCTATCACTAGACATCTCCTGATCCACTACTATATTTCATTCGAACTTAATTTAATCAAACCAATCACTATCACTAGAATCAAGTCACCACAACAAGAACCACAAACAAACCACCAATACCAACAATGAGACCTATATAGCACATAGACAACACCGCATAGGACCCATAACACCTCTTCGGTTTGTTCATCTGTCTTGCTCGAATTGTATGCCCTTCGGGCTATCAAACTTACCTCACATTAACGCGTCTAACTTCTATTATCTCTACCTCAATTACATATATAGAGAATAACAAGTGGTCGGGAGTCTGGGGGCCAGTTACTATCCTCTAATTCCGCTATATATATATAATAATCACTATCAATCTATGATCTATCTATATATCTCCAGCTGATTATCATCCTTACAACAACATTCGAGCTACATAGTCATCCTACACTAACGTACTTTCGATGTCATATAATATCTACTATACTCATGAATATCATTTATATTTATATACTTCATTTCATAATATCTCTTATCGCAGCTATTATTAAGTGTCTATAAATATCTCATAGATATATTACTCGTATGTATCGTCACTATGCTACTATACTTAAGTTATCATCCACTAATAGTAAATTACATTACATCGGAAGTTAAACTCTACTTGTATTGTAGTATTCCTATCCTAGCTATATCTAGTATCTGCACGTAATACCGTCTCCGTCTCCATCTGCTCGCCCATACCTCATATTCTGCTAGTATACTACTACTTGATATCCTGCTGATATGAATTAGTTGCGCTATGTAAGTAGTATTACTAAACATTAACCATAATACTAATATTATACATAGTATATATTATACTACACTTTTATACTCATTAGATTGAAACGATCGAATGAAGGATGCCGGTAGCGGCATGTTTCCCTCTTTGAAATTAGAATGAAAAAATCTCAAGGCATACTAAGCTTCATTTAATATTATAAATCACAGAATCAAATACCTACTATCTTATCATACCTATTATCACGTCAGCTATCAATATTACCGAACTATTCATAGAGTACACTATATACTATCATATTAAGATTAGTTAAGCTAACACATATACTTGTTAATCCTCCGATACTTTCATAGTAGTTATTATTATTAAGTCGATATTTATTCACATATATATACTATCTATTATTACGTAATACTAAATCACTATATATATATATTATATTATTATCGAATCTTCTCTGATTTTATCCTGGTTAACAACATAACTTTAACCCTAATATATCTATACTACTACTTAATACTCTATTACCTATATGTACTTCGAAAATATCTATTAATATCTATCAAACTATTTATTATATCTATGAGTACTATATAAATCTTAATATAATCTATTCTATAATATTCATAACTATATATAGTATAGAACACTAATTAATCATGGTAGTCTCTATTATACTCTTGCGATAGCCTAATCGCGCGTACCTACTAAAGTATATTCTTAGCTTAATTTTAAACTATACTCATATCAATCTATATATATACATACATATACATCTCATCTATTATGAATCGTATATACTGACTACATTAATATACTATATCGGATCTTTTTCATATAGTACTAGGTAGACTATCCATCTATTAGTACTGACATGATCTCATGACATACAGACACCCACTACCGTTTATATATCTTTGCTAATATTAATGAATAGACTTTAAAGAAGCACCCCTCATTATGCTTACATAGCTCATGCTCACACAGACAATATATATAATACTTCATCCTGCGATACTCTATACCCACACATGTTGTCCTAGATCTCATCATCTAACCTCTTTGTGAGAGCTATATTGAGGCATTATACTTACGTATATCATAGCACCTTACTAGCATTAATTATATACTAGTCATATTCGTTCTCATACACGTCATATACTATCTCAGCTACGTATATACATCATATCCTACAACTCTACATCCTCCTCCCCAGCTCATAGCCTGTTTACTTGATGAGACCTTGTCTAAGTATGGGCAACCTCTCCGCTTCTCTTTTTCATTCCACACTTCCTATATCCTCTGCCGCTTCATCTCGCCATCAAGCATCTATCCTATTTCCATGGTCTCATATCTCTGCGTTCTCCATCTCCTCTCAATGATCTCTCTACCTGCCTCCTGCTCTCCATCCCTTCTTCTCCGCGATCCTCCCCTCCTAGTGTTCTCCTACTCTCTCATCTCACGTGTCGCGTGTTTTCACCTTGGTCTCCATATCTCCCGTCAGCCTCGGCACTCTCTCTCCGCTGTCCACTCTCTCTCAGGTGTCGCCCATCGCCATCTTCTCAGACGCGCTCTTCCTTGGCGCGGCGTGCCTCGACCGGCCGCGCCCAGCGTTTTACTCTTCTCCGATCACTGGCGTATCTTTGCGTCACACCCACCCTCTGCCTCCCTCTGCTCACCTTTGTCGCGTTCTCTAACTCTCCGTCTTCTCTCTCTTCGTGCTTCTCACTCTACATCGAGCTTGCTCACTCACCTATCTCGCACTTCCATCTCCGGCGTGCCTGATCTCTCGCTTTTCCTTCGTACTCTCGTCTTGCCTGTTCTCAGATGCTCCCATGTCTTCTTCGCCCAGTACAAGCAGCTTTACTCTCAACCGAGTCTCCCTCCGTATACTTCGCTTCTTCTCTCCCTGTGTCACTACACTAATTATCCTTTCAATTCGCAGCTTCTACTGCTCTTACATGGAGTCCGCCAACTCAGCTTTCACCATCTCTACTCGTGATCTTTCCTATTGCACCTCCCCATCTCTCCCTCTTACTACCTAGTCTTCCCGTCTACTTATTGCGCTCACCCTCGTATCGTAGCTCTTATCACGCCCATTTCTTAGTCTCTCTACGTATTCTACACTCCACTCATCAACTCCTCCCTTCCGCTCCCTGCTCATTCGCGCTGGTGACGCTACTGCATCCGGCCTTCTACCATTATTTCTTTTTCTATCCACATTTCATACTTCACCCACTCCTGTCTCTTCTCACTTTCTTCGAAACACAGCAACCATTTGCTTCAACCTCCTCCCACCACCTCCCCCCCCAACCTAACATCACGCCAAATTCTCATCACGGCACTGGAGTCATTTATATCTCCCGTTTCCGAGTACTCCGTTAGTCTCAACTCCTGTCTCAAACCTCACTTTTACTCACCCTCTTATGACTCGGTCCAGCAACTACTACTATATAGTCACCTCGTAGCTACGCTTACCGCGATCAACCTCACTCTCATACCTTCTATCCTGACCTGTACTCATTTCTCTTACCCTTTCATACAATACCCCATTTCCTCCTCTTATTTCCTCTGATGGTTCTGTTGTTACGTCATCTATACTACTATCTCACGTATGTACTTCCTTACTGCCTTATCCAATCATCTCCTCCAACAACTTCATAATCCCTCTGTCAGAACTCTCCACAGCTTCCTATTATCATCTTGTAAAAGTCAAATGCTTATTTTCGTCTCTGAAGTGATATATGCCTGTCGTATCTGATTTCCATGCTTTTCCTTATCATCTTACATGCAAACATTAAACGTAGTACTTCTACCACCTCTGTACCCATACGGCTCTTCACCCAATCTTGGCTCTATTTTGATCTTAATTTCTCTTCCTTATATCTCTTTTATATAAATTCGCCATGTAATCCATTATATATATATACATATAATTTTTACAATTTCCTGCATCCCCCCTTACCTTTTTATTAAATGTGTGGACACTATTGATTACCTTCCCTCAACCTTCCGCCCTATCTCTCCACCCAAACACCTGTTCAAAGAATCTCAGCATACTCAAGGTTCTTGCAGCCCCTCTACCTCCTCCTTCTGCAACTCAATATTATCCCATCCTCACCAGAGTTTTTTTCGCTCTTCACTTTCCTTAACGCCTCCTCAAATTCCTCGTTGCCTTTACCTCCTCCTCTTTCTCTCCCCTCCCAACGGTTCTCTCCTCCTCTCTCTCTCCTCCCCCTTCCTCCTTCCAAGCATTCTCCATGCAAGAACCTGGGCTAAACTCCATCCACCTTTGTTTCTTTTCACCGCCACTTTACCAATTGTTTCTCCATTTCTCCTGTCGTTTTGATTTCTACATACCTATCTTCACTCATCTATACGTTATTCCAATCTAAAAAAATCATCTTCTTGATTTCCTACATATCATCCATCAGTTCCTTGCTAGCTTTCACCAGCCCACTCCTCCTATGCCCTTCATCTCTTCATCTTCGCTTCATTTCTCTGCTTCCCACTGTAAATTATATAATATATATAATGTAATATTATTACATAATATATTAATATTATATATACATATATATATATATATATATATATATATATCTTATATATATAAAATATATTGAATAATATTTATATAATAATAGAAAATTTATACTATATATATAAATATATCACTATATACATATTATATTATATATATTAAAACTATATATATATAATATTAATATATATATATATTATATAAATACTATATATATATAAACTTATACGATATATACCTATATTTATATATATACTATATAATCTATACTTAATGTAGCTATATATATCATATACTATACTAATATATATATAAAATATATAATATTATATATATATAAAATAATATATATAAAATATTATATATAAATATAATTATATATACATACAGAAACCGAAATTCAAAATATATTTATTCCCATAAACTCCCATGATTAAAGATGACAAATAATATTGCTGTTTATATTTCATTTATATCAATATATAGAAACCATTCCTCAGCTGTGGTGCGTAAAAAGAGGTCACTGCGTATCGGATCCGATGCCGTAGTGAGCATGCGCATGCGCGACGCGAGTGCTCAATTAGTGCGCATGTATGTGATGCGTGATCATCATGTCATTATTAATTATATAATCAATATATAGTATATATATTATATATATAATAACATATAATATAAAATATACTATATATTTATATACTATTTATATATTACGACTATAACTATATATATTTATAATATATATATATATATAATTAATATATATATATTATACCACTATACGAGTAATAAAAGCTTATAAACTGCTCTGTACTTTCAGGTTCACTTGACCCTCTATCTCTTTTTGCGGCGCGATGTTGGTCTTTATCTCTTTCTCTAGTAGGCTTACGTAGAGGCAGGTTTCGACGCGAACTTACACTCGCTACCACCACCTTTACGACCCCCTCTAGCACAAGGACCCTATCCGATCTTACTTGTCTGTGTCCGCACGATTTCCCCCCCGACCCTGTGTATTCAGGTAACTCCACCCTCCGTAGTTCTACGTGCTTCCCTCTTCCTCCACATCTTTTCCGGCTTGATATTCTCTTTCATCTTCTGCTTTCTGAGACGAACTATAATCTTCCTCACTTGAAAGCCTGCGTCTTTGCCCATATGCGTAATTTGCGTTACGTGATGCACATTTTTACGCGTGCAACACCCCCCCCTAATAGGCTCGCCCAATGTTGTACAACTTATAAAATAAAAAAAAAAAAAAAAAAAAATTTATAATATATATAATATATATATAATATATATATATAAATATAACTATATAGATATAGATATATTATATATATACAATTATATACATATATATATATAAATATATATATAATATATATATATATTATATATACATATAATATATAATACTATTACTATACTACTACTAGTATATATATAATATTATAATTTATAATATAATATTATATCATATATATACTAGCTATAATATATACTATATAATTATATATATAATATTAAAGTATTATCTTATAAAATATAATATATAATATACGCTATATATATATAGATATTAACTAATATATATATTATCATTAATTAATATATATACTATATATTACTATATATATCTAGACTATATATATATTATGATATATTATATTGTACACATCCATCCTCGTTAGGGTAAAAAAACTGTTTCAGGTGCTGTCTCCTCCATGAATCCTTCTCCCAAAGATTTCTATCTTTCCAAATGTCTTTCCCTCACTCTACCTTCCCTCACCCGTCTTGCCTCTACGTTTGATACAGCCTCTGCCACCGATCCATCCATTCTCTTCCTCTCTACCTTCTCCATCTTCTGTCTCCAAGTCCAATCTCTCTCAATCTCTCCCTTCTCTCATTCTTTTCACGTGTCCATACCATCTAACTGGTTTCTCTCCACGCATTCCAAAACAGGTTCCACTCCCAGTTCTCCCCTCACCAGCTCGCTTCTCATTCTTCTCTCAACTATACTCCTCTAATGAGTACCCTCATTTCTGCAGCTTCTTATTCTGCTTTTTGCACTATTCATGACCCATGCATTCAAACCATTACACGACAATTATCTCGCCGGGTCTCCAGAATGTCTTGTAAAATTAATAGTTTTACCTTCTGTTCGTTTTTCCTTTTCCTTTGGGAACGGGCAAGCTATGCATACACATTCCTATATTATATGAGAATTTCCCAATTCTCTCTTTATCAACTCGATAATCTAATCTTCCTTTGATTGCATTCAAATGACCACACCACCAAATATTCGAATCTTATTCATCTGCTTAAGCCTTAATCTTCTCTTATGTCACCTACTATCTCTCCTCTCTCTTCTTGCAACCACATTTATCCATTTTTTCTCTGTTTATTTCCATGCCCATTGAGTTCAGCACCTCATTTCACCTATTCACAGTCTAATGCAATTCTTCGGCCTCTGATCTTATCACTACCGCTTCATCCACAGAAATCAACGTCTGCTCCCTATTCTCTCTTATGCATATCCTTTTAAGACAACTGTCCAGGCAAAGTGCAAAGAGAAACTGAGACAATAAATTTCCCTTTTTCACCCCTGTCTTCACACCGAATCACTTCTCTTTTCCGTCTCCGCCTCCTCTTGCAATACCCATTGATTCTTCGCACATGTTTTAATGTATCCAACTTTCCGGTATGCCATACACCGGGTCTTCTAACACTCTGCGCAGTCTCTCCCTGTTTATTTTATCGAATGCCTTTTCTAAGTCAATGAATATCACATTTGCCTTCCATTCCACTCTATTATTTTCTCTGTCAGCATCATCATGAAAAATATCAGAATCTATTATCGCTTTTTCTCTGGTCTGAGAAACCGATTCTGTCATTTTCGCAACTCCTGTCCTCGACCTTTAGTTATTTCCTCTCTTGTCTTAACAGCCTCGCCATATATCGTATTCTGCGCTCCACAAAGAAAAATCTTTCCCTCTAAATTTCCGCAATCTCGTTATTTCCTCCCTCTATGTATCGACAAGCATGACTGCTCTTCCTCCTTCTGTTGTATTTTCTTCTTTCCATATTGGCGATTAACATCTTGTTTTAACCGTTTTGTTATTCCCTTCCTGTTATTACTCTCATATATCAATCCATCTACTACCCGCACTTTTCCCATTTTTTAATATCTTTAACTGCTTCTTTCTCTTACCTCTATCTCTTCATCACTTCTAAATTTCACTCATTTTCCTGTCTTACTCTCAGGCGTAGTTTCATCCCATTTCTCCTGTGCGCCTTCATCTACGTCTCACAAATCCTCGAAACATACTCCCTCCTTCTTTTCCCTACCTCCTCTATCCTCTAGAGACGTCTCCCCCCTTATTCAAAAACCGTTATGCATTTCTGGTTCTTTTACTTCCTTCTCATGTTTTTGTCCATTCCATATAAAAGTTTTCCCTTGCCCTTCTATCCTTTCAAGTTCTCCTCCATCCTTCTCCAGCAGTAATGTCTTATTTCTCCTATTACATCCTCCGCATAGTTTCTTGCGATTTACACTATTCTATTGCTGTCTCCTTCCGCCATTCTTGTCTATCCATTTTCTATATCTTTGTCTTTAGCTTCACCTTCTCAACATCTCATTCCACCATCCGTCTCTCTTCTTCTCTACCCCCCAGCGAAATTATTTCTCCTAGCTATTTCGCTGCGACCTTCGAATCTAGTCTTGTTATAAAAGCTCTTCCAGACTTCCCCCGCCCGCGTTCTTGCTTCTTCCCTTTCGCGCGGAATTCTGCGTGAGTTTTCCTTAAACATCCTTACCACCAACCACTTCCACCCACTTTTCCAACCAGTCCAGCTCATTCTCTGCACTCTCCACTCTGCTCGACTTATTCCCTCCCCCCTTCCTCATTCTTCCATCCCCTTTCTCATCCCCACAATCGCATACGTCAGCCAACTATCCCCACTATCGGTCTGGAATCTAGTGAAATCGTGCGTAACAATACGCTTGACTTTCACATACTCATTCTCAACACATCTCCTCTTATCGTTAGCTAGCCTCATGTCAATCATTGATTTCTCCCGGTGTATCTTCTGTTCCTCCCACTCCATCTATACCACGTCCATTTCTTGCTTTCTTCATGTTGAAAAATGTGTTTTCATAACAGCCATGTTGTTTCTCATCGCAAGGTCGATCAGGTACAGGTACTCCCAATCAACGTTTCTCTCCCCATTATTCCTCATAATTCCCTAGTCACCATTCTCATCTCCTTCTCTACCGGTTTATCCCAAACCTTATCATGAGTACATACCATCCCTCTCATCTACTTCAAACTCTTTTGTCTTTCTTACGCTTCTGATTCTCACCGCGTCATATCTCAGACTCTCAGTTCTTCTGTTTCCCAATAACATGCTACTCTAACCCACTCTATTGCATCGTAACTTCTCCAATCGCCTACTACATATCTCTATAATCACACTGCCAGGACTAATCTCCCGCCCCCACATGTGCGGCGACATACACTTGGATTAAGCTCAATATTCCCTTCCATCTCACTTATCGCAATTCTATTCCTTCATTTTATAACACTATCATAGCCTTCGCATTTACATTCTATAGAGCTTCCTGTCTGTGTCATGATTGATCGCTCACTCCCGGCCTTCTTCCCTCATTCTCCTCTCTCCTTACATTTGACTCCTATTCTCATATACCTATCTATCCTTTCAATAACCTACGCGCATCATACTCTTCGTCTCTATACTATCTCATCAATCTCTCACTTTCTATCCTCTCTCTGTCAAATCTCACTTCCTTCTCGATATACACTCACTATCATCTATCACTATCCATCCCCAACCTTTCTCCACCTCTCCATTATCGTCACGTCTCATTACCTCACTCTCATACTATGCTTTCTCTACTCCTTCCGCGAATATCATCGTAATATATACACACATCCCACTCCTATTCTACGCGCAACTCGACCTCCCTCCCACTCATTCCGTACATTCTCATCCAGTCCACACATCTATCACTTTCTATATCCATTATTCCACAACATCACGCCCCTCCTCCTTTTCCTCCCATCCTCTTGAATTTATATTGGCAATCCGGTATCGTGTATCCTTTATCCGTAGTCCTGCACCGCTCTGTCTCCAACTTCGATTCATCGCTGTGCTCGAGGCTCCATAGCTATTCTGTCAACTCGACACTTCTTTTTTACGCTGCCGTAACTGCTAGACCCTTTCCGCCCACAACCTTTCATATCCCATCATGCATGCTTTCCAATCTGGGCAAGCAAATATAATCGCAATGAAGCTCACAGGAGATTTTTCACTCTCCATCATTCCGGGATTCAACACTGGACTCCGGCGTTGCGATAACAGTAACCTGATGCTTTAACCACCTAGGCCATCCACGATCCCCAAAAAGAAACGCTGTCAAAACACGTCATTTTTAAAGCACCCTCGGTTTCTCACCCATAAATGCTGCAAGTAAACTATTATATATTATCATATATATATTATATATATATATAATACATAGTATATATATATATATATATATATATATATTATACTATTATATATACATAATTACTATATAACTATATATACTATATATATATATAGTATATATATATCCTTTATATATACAGAATACTTACACGAACTTATATTTCTATCATCTGTCAGAATAGATATGCCATTAACTATTAAATCATTATATATTATATATAATAATATAAGTTATATAGTATATACTAATTATATATATATCTAACACTTATTGTGAACACAAATAATAAACTAATAATCAGTATTACTACCTATACTATACTAAACTATATAAACCTATATATATTTATATATATTACTCTATCTCTTATATACTATCTATCATATCGATATTTTTAGTATAGGTATATAGAAATATAGTCTTTGATCTATATTCTAGAAATTTCAATATATACCTAATATATATTATTAGTGTGTATCCTATATATATATATATTATATACCTATATTATATTATATATATAGAGTCTTACTAATATAAATATATATTATATATCATCACCCAAGTTAAGTTTATTTAATTCATTAATAGCATATTACAATATTATCTATATATACCTTTAATATACCTATATATTAGTTATAAATATATATACTATATATTATCTGAGTACTCTATGTATATACGATCTATAATATAGTATATATATAGTTATACTATAATAATATAAATATAACTTATATAATTATAATTTATATTACAAATATATATAACACTTACATAATTATATACATCATATTATCATATATATACTATATAGATATACTACTATACGACACTATTATTATCACTAATACTAATATATTAATATATAATTATAGTATATTACTAATATATATTATTACTACCCGCTATACTAAATATACGAAATAAAGTATTAAAGACTAATAAATTTAAATATATCATACTATATATAATATATTACCAGGCAAAAATTTACTATATCAATATATTAGTATAAAATATTACCATACATAATATATATAGTAAGTCCGTTGCTTCTTTATTAAATATACTATACTACTAATACCTATAATATATATATATCATATATATATATTAGTATATATTACCTAAATTTGGTTTATAATTAAAATATAACCTAATAATTATTACTACCGCTGCCATTACTACTATATATAACCATAATATATTATGACACCTTCTTTTCCAATTATTTTTTTATATTTCATATGACTACTAAATATTCATATTATACTAAAAACTCTATTAACTTCTTTCTTAACTTTATATGTTTAATAAATTTAAACTATACATCTACTGAATCTCAAACTTTTTTACTGTAGTATTATATCCTCCAATCCACTTCACTTGAGCCTTATCTATATACAAACATTCCATACTTCCTGCCTTCAACATCCTATCTTCACACCACTCAATACATAACTATTCTACAACAGCTTATCTATCTCATATCGCTATTATAACTACCTATATATATTATCATCATCTATACGTACAATATCTAAACATTATCTCACTTCACACTAGTCCTTACGAAATATTATCAATATTATTATATACCTATTAATTAAGCATTCACCCTATTTATACCTGTATAGGTAAGTCACATAGAAACAGACATCAATCGCTGTGGCTAAAATACCTAACATTAAATAGCTATGTGTTCAGGATTATTTCAAGAAAAAAGAAAAAAAAACAAAAAAACAAATAAACAAAAAACAACAACATAATAAAAAAAAAAAAAACAAGCAGAAATATAAAATAACTTCTCTTGCTCCTCACAATCTCCCTTCAATATTTTCAATGAAAATTGGAAAGGACTTAAGATATTTAAGAACATTGCTATGCCTAAGTTGTATTATCTCAAACCCAAATAACCAGATGTTATAGCTTTAATTTCAATCATCTACCTAGACTATCGAAAGCTGATTTAATAAACACTCTCCATTGATCAA
>JABUQX010049568.1:15000-17232 GCA_015478945.1 Trachelipus rathkii | reverse complement strand
ATTGAATTGAAATTGAAATGATTTATTTAGAAAATTACAGAAATATACAGTTATCTAAGTTTAACAATTATAATAATTTAGATTTAGTAAATACAAACTTAATGGTCAAAACATCTCTGACGGGGGCGTACTAATGCAACACAATGTTTGTCCCTATGCAAGCTCCAAATAACACTCCGTCCCTCGATTAACTTCTTAACGTATTCGATCTAAGGATCGACCGCTTAATGTATCCTCAAACGAATATAATACAAATAGAATACATAATATTAGCCAAAATAAAAGAATCATGTAATAAATAGATATTCAATAATCATATTTAATAATATAAGATAGGGGAAAATAGTATTTAACATAATTTTGAATAATTAATAAGTTACACTGAAATAGTACCTATAAAATCATAATAAGTAATGAATAGTAATATTAATAAAATAAAATATAATATAATAATCAATAAATATAATAAATAATATAATAATAATAATTCACATATAATTAATAATATATGATAATCAATAATAATAATAATAATAATAATAAATAATTAATAATCAAAATGAATTATTTTGTTGATTATATATAAATAAATAATAATAATAATAATATCATATAATAATAGATAATAATAAATTAATAATAAATTAAAATAATAATAATATAATAATAATATAATAATAAAATTAATAACAATAAAATAATAAAAATTAATAATAATAATAAAATAATATATAATAATAATAATAATAATAATAATATATATTAATATAATAATAATAATAAAATAATAATAATATAATAATATATAATATATAATAATAAAAAATAATAAAAATATACGAAATGAGAATAAATTAATAGTTTAAATATTAATCAATAATTATATAATTAATAACAAGACTAATTAATAATAATATAATAATAATAATCAATAATCATAATAATGAATCAATGAATAATAATAATAATAATAATAATATATATATAATATAATTAATAATAAATAAGAATAATATTAAATAAGAATAAAAATAATATAATAGTAATAAACAGCAATGATATATACTAATAATACAGAATAGTATACATGAACAATCTAAATATTAAAATAAATAAATATAGTACAAAGTGATAAATATAAAATAATCCCACATCCTATCTACCCCCTCATTCCACATCCAACTATTAATAATATAATAATAATTAATATAATAATAATAATAATAATAAATAATAATACATAATAATCATAATAATAATAAATAATAATAATAATAATAATAATATAATTAATAATATAATAATAATTGGTAATCTAGACCACCATCATAATAATCATAATAATAAAAGCAACACGACAACATACATAACAAATCATCAACTCACAATCACAATTACATCAATCATAATTACACAAAAATTAACAATATTTCCATATAGTTATTATATTAGCTACAATCATGTTTACAATAATAATATGAATAATAATAGGAATAATAATAAAGGGGAAGTAAAATGATCACTGTATAATACAATAATAATAATAATAATGATAATAATAATAATGAATAATAATAATAATAATAATAATTAATACAAATGAATAAATACATAATAATAAAATAATAATCAATAATAATAATATATATTTAATAATAATGAAAATAATATAATAATAATAATAATAATAAATAATAAGTGATCGTGTCATAATTCTAAAACATTCATATCAATAATAATAATTAATTGAACAGTTAATAATAATATAAAAATAATTAATAACATAATAATAATATCATAAGTTTGGTACCAATCAGAGTCGCTATAAAAACATTTAAATCACTACTCACCATCACACTCACATACATCGACATAGCATACGTAAGAATCTAATAATAATCAATAATAACTAATCAATCCACACTCACCATCACCACTCACACTCACACCCAATAATAATAATATACTACATAATAATAATAGATCAATCAATATACATAATAATAATAAATAAATGGTAATCGGTCAGTAAGCTCAGACTTTTCACGCTAGCTTTTTAACTCACTCTAGCTTCAGATCTAACTCTATTAAGTATTTATTTAGATAATATGCTATTTTAAATTTCTTGAGTAAAAGATTGTAAGTTTTCGGTTTTGACGTATCTTGTGAGAATATGAGAGTTGGAGAGAGAGGTTTAAGCTTGCTTTAGTAGCTGACTTTGAGTGGCTTTTT
>JABUQX010049568.1:0-12500 GCA_015478945.1 Trachelipus rathkii | reverse complement strand
CACAAACGGTCAAGAAGCATCGGAATAATAGGAAATAGAGTGTCTGTCTTCTGTCCTGGTCTGCTGTCTGTCTGTCTGTCTGCTTTTTTCTGTCTGCGTCTGTCTGTCTGTCCCTTCTTTTTGTCTGTCTGTCTGTCCTTCTGTCTCTTTTGACTGTCTTCTGTTTGTCTTTCTATCCTGTCCGTCTGTCTGTCCAATCTTGCAATCCTCTCCCGTCTTCTCTCTCTCTCTCATCTCTCCGTCTCTCTCTCTCTCTCTCGTCTCTCTCTCTCTCTCTCTCTCTCCTCTCTTCTCTCTCTCTCTGCTGTTTTTAAGACAGAATCACTGTCAATTTAAAATGAGACCGGTTTTATAATTGCTAGTTAGAGTCAGCTCGAGACGCCAACCGGTCACGGTAATGTAACTGTGGGCTGCTTTGGTGCGGTGAGCTCACTCCGGTGAAACACGCATGCGGTGCTGAAGAACTCCGTGTGCCGGCCTGCTCTAATTGCCGTTGTTACAAGGAAAGAAAATTGTCAAGATTCTAATGTTTCACCTTTTTCTTTTATATAATTTCATTCTTTATTTTGTATATTATTATTATTATATATTTATTATTATTATTATTACTTATTATTTATTATATTTATATTATTCATTCAATATTATTATTCATTTTATTATTATTATTAATATTATTTTATTATTATTATTTTTATATTAAATGTGATAAGCTAAAATATATCAATTTCGCTACTATTTATTCATATATATATATATAGTATATAAGTATACTATATATACATATATCATATTATAGTATATATATATATATATAATATATAATAATAATATATACTATACTTATATATATACTATCATACAGATAATCGTAATATATTAGTGCGAGGCTTTTGACCGTCGAAGCTGGGGATGAGAACATTTGTACTTAATTGAACATATTTAATTAATTTAGAAATTCAGTATATATATATATATATAATATATAATATACTATATATATATATATCAATATTATATATATATATACTATAGTATATATATATATTAATATATATATATAAACTATTCAAAGAAGGTACCTGTAAGTGTTTCAAAGACGTCAATAATTATTATAAGTATTAGAAGGCCTACTTCTAGAAAATTATATTAATATATGCTTGAATTTTAAATATATTTAATCATTTTTCTATTCAATTTTAAACCAAAATTTAAATTATAATGCTTAATACTGCAATTTCAAAAATAAAAAATATATGCCTAAACAATTCTCAAAAATAAAAAATATCTTATCAATGTTTTAAATAAAATAGTATGCCTTATAATTTTAAATAAAAATATTTGCCCATTTATTTTTCGAGAGAGAGAGAGTATTAGTACCTAAATTAAATTCAAAATAAAAAATGCAGTTTAAAAATCTTTCAAAATAAGAAAATTTTTTTCAGCCAATTTTGAATAAAAAAAAATGGTAATTACCTATATCAATTTCATTTAAAAAAAATATAGTGCCAAATCAATGTTGAAAATCAAAAATATATGCTAAGTTCAATTTAAATTCATCCCACCCTATCACATCACTACTACCCTATATCTAATATATAGTTATATATTATATAGTATATCATATATATAATAATCTATAATATATATATAATATTATAATATATTATTATATAATATAATTAGATTATGGACCTACCTCAGACTAATTAACCGTCTAGTCTATAGCTTAGTGACAGCCTATACGTATATTATATAGTATAACATACTCTACGGTGCCTACTTACAACATTTCAAAATAAATGAAATATTGACTGTAATTTTCAATTTCAAAATAAAAATATGATGGCCTAAAACCATATTCAAAATGAGTACAAAAATTAGTTGCGTGTCAACTTTTAAAATAATAAGGAACAAATTGCGATTTAAAGCGATCAAGCTTCACAAAATTACCATAGAGATAGCCGGATTGGCTGACTAGGTGGATCGCGAGACTAGGCGCACGGGAGATCGGCAGCCCCGGGTATTGGCCATAATCCAGCCTAACTTCAAAATAAATGATAATTTAGGTCTGCTCCAATGTCTTAAATATTTCACCTATACATTGTGACACAAATAATTTAATCACTAGGAAAAAATATAATAGCGTGACTACTGATCAGCCGCGGCCAAGATTTGTGTCAGCCTGAAGAGCCAAGACCGAACACGATCAATCTATGTATCAATTCACGAGCCACACCTTCAATGTTAATAAGCGTCTAAAAGACACGACCCTGACCCCGCTACTAAAGAAGAAGATAAGCCTAAGAATTATTGCCAACTGTTCTCTCGCTGCTCCGCCTTAATTTAGATCGCTGTCATAAGGAATGCATGACTCGATCATCACCTTATCTCGCACTACTCGCTTCAAGGAGCGGATCGGAAAGTGTGGTCTGTAAATGGAGCGCAAATCTGAGTGCTCAAAAATGCTCCTACGGAGGGCAAGTTAATTTGTGGTGTTTTTCTAAGGTGCCAGCTAAATTGGTTTCTCCCATAAAAGGCGTTCATCTTGTAATATACTTTTCCGTATTATGTCGCATTTAAGCTCCTTTCCTCCGACAAGAAACATGTAAATACTGCCGTAAGACTGGGAATCGCTTCTGAACATTATTTGTCATTATTTTATCGTATTATTATTATATTATTATATTATTATGTATTATTATATCTATGCAAATTATTATTATTCATATTATTATTATTATTATGCATTCTTTCCTTATTATGGTTTGCTTAACTTAGTCATTCAGCTGAGATATTATGTTTTCTTATTAACAATTATTTTTCAATTCAATTATATTATAGTTCATTGCTTCATAGTTATTATTATATTAGTGAGAGTATATTGTTGAGTAGCGACGGGAGGTAGTTTTACTAAACTATTACTATATAATAGTTGGAATTTCTATACATTATTGAAGTGATATTTGTTATGTGTTGCTATTATTCCATTGCTTTTCAAATTTGCTATGAACTGTTTCACCATTTGATATTTTATTCTATTCTCGGACTTATAGTTTCGTTATCATACTAATTATTTATTATTATGATCGATTCATTCTTCCTTATTATTATTTGTTATTATGATTCAACGATATTCATTATTATTCTTATTATTAATTGATTCCTTATTATGGTTTGCTTAACTTAGACATTCACTTATATTATTCTTAATAATAAAACCAATTATTTCTCCATTGTTCATACTATCAACAAGCAATATTCTTTTTTCAAATACAGCATGACTGGTTAATGTTTAGGAAAATAATAATTATTAATTATTATTCATCCCTATTTAATTATCTAAATCAGTACATTAGATCTTCTTGTCAAGACCTATTCAAGTTTCTTCTCTAGTACAGTACTCTTTTGTAACATATCCAAGTACAGCAATTGAAACATTCTTGACGTCTTACCATTAGAGGTCTGTTTTTATTTTTCCATAACTTATAATATATACTTAAATTGTAACTAAGAATCATTCAAAACGTACTCATATCACAAAACTATCGTTTCGCTATCATAGAAGTTAGTCACAAAAAACGATAATGTTCACTTTACTCATAGTCCTCTTTATTAAGTGAAACTTAACCATTTTCAGTAAAAATGTAGTAATATTTTGCTACCATCTGATCTAGTGTGAGGACTTTCAAGCCTTTAGAAGTAAAAAAATCGAAACCATGTACTCTAAGCAAAAGTTGCCTAAAATTATTTTAAAAAAAAACGAAAACTATATAACTAAACTTTTAAGCTAAATAGAACAAGAAAGCTATATATTTAACGAGTGTTCGAACTGACGGTTCACAGCGAGGGAGCGGACGAGTCCCCCCCCGTCGTCCCGAGTAGCCAGAGAAACCCGACTCTATCTATCGTTCTTGTTTACTCGTGGGTATTCGGTTCCGTTTAAAAAAAAAAAATTCAACATTTGGCAACTTTCCGTGCATACTCGAGCGGATAACCGCATCTTGATTTTATCAAAAAAACTAGTAATTTTTTCAAACAACTTTTTTACAAATTATTCTGACATTCTTTTCTTAAAAGTCTGTTATTTTGCTGTTAAAGTTTCATTTATACTTTCCGGGGTAAAAATGTCTCCCCTGATTAACTAAAATTATTAATTTATTTCGCATGTACCTGTATAGTTTTACGTCTACATGCTGGCCTTTCGATGCTGACCATATAACTATATATAAATTATATATATATATAATTATATATATATAGTATATATGATACTATAATTATATATATATATACATAGTATATATATATCATATATATATATAATTATAACTATATAACTATATATACTTTAATAGTATAATATATTATATATATATTATTTATTATTATAGTATATAGTATATATATAATATAATTATATAATAATTATATTATAACATATATATATATACTAATATTACTATATAATATATATATTATATATATATATATAATATATATATATGTATTAAGATTTTAATATTAAATATATATAATAATATATACTATATATATATATATAATATATATATATATTTATATAATAATATAATATATATATATATATATATAGTATATATATATAATAATATATACTATATATAGTATATATATATTATTATATATATATATATATTTATATATTATATTATAGTTTATCTATATATACTATATATATATATATGTATATATATATATATATAAATATATAAGAATATATGTTATTTTTGTATATATATAAGATAATATGAGAGCTCTTCAGTTCAAAAAAAAAATCGAAAGCATAGACAAACAACTGGAAACTCAAAATAAGAAAAATGTAGAAGGAAATCAGAGAAAACAAACTAAAGTACCAATAATTATGAAACTATCTACGTTTAATGTGGGCCAGGCAAGGTCATGCAATTAAGGGCTCTCAATGTGACTCTGGACGAGTAATATGAACTATCAACTCCAGCTGTAAAAAAATGACGAAATCTTTAGAAGCCTTCTTAGGTTTCGAGAAAAAATGGAGGTGACCATGTTTTGAAGAACCACTTACTTGTATCGTCCAAAAATTCAATCTATACGAGTCCGATGGCTATAGAAGGAATCACACAGTCATTTTGAGTCAGCTTATACAAGGAAAATAGTGGAAGCAAGTTAGATTAAAAACAATTTTTTTTTTAGCATTAGCTGATGAAACAACGGATATTTCCCAAATCAGAAAACAGTTTTCACTTTTGTGGTAAGGTACGCGCATTGTGTGAGATATGAGGTGATACCTCCTTTAACTTTAAATAGGATTTTTTTCAATTTGTTCCAGGTTTTTCATATTCTCAGGAAAAAAAGCACGCTACTCTGCTCAATTTATTATTTGTCGAGACATCGGTATCTTTTTAAAACTCGAATATTTAAGAGGCCAAGATATGATGGAGCCTCTTCCATGAGAGGCGTTTCCGCAGGAGTTGTGCAATCTGTTATTCGGATAAGTATCTTAAAGCTTATACACACATTAGTGTAGGACATTGTTTAAAATATATGTCTCTCAGACTTCTTCTAAAATTCAGCAATTCGAAACGTCTTAGGATTCATCTTCTTTGAAATACGCACTTTTTTCGAATCGAGTTTCCGACAAAAGCGACACTAAACTTCTTGAAGATTAACTTTAAAAGAATTTCTAGTAAACCAAAAATAACAAGAGGATCAAAAACATGTGCGAGACCAGATTGGTGTGAACGAATAAAGCCAATTTTTCTCTTTTTAAAGATACTCTTGAGCCATTACTTGCGTCATATGAGAGATAAAATAAAACCGAGATTTGCCTGGTGAGATTATCACAGTGTCACTTACGTTTTTAAATTCTAGTCAGTAATTAGTTTTATCAATAACATTACTTGCTATGCTAAGTACAATTTCTTGGAATAACCTACACCTAGTCAAAACAGATACAGAGTGTCCTGCTTGGACATGTTGGTCAGTATTGGTGTAATAAACTTTGTTTGAAAAGAGACATTATTCAAACTTCTCAGAAAACAGATATGGAGCTAATTGCAGACACAGAGTTTAAAATCATGATTCCACGACAAACTAAAATGTAATGTCGACAGCTTTAGCTATTGAAATCAACAAGTTCTAAGAACGTACGAATTCCAGAAAACATCTTTAATGTCGCCATTTAGCGTGCGAATCCCGAAAATCAATTACCGCACCGAGTTTTAGTATATTTCCGCTTATCTATGAAGAGTGATAAACTTTATTATTTCGATTGACTCATGAATCAGATTTCGTGTCGCATGAAAACCACTAATCATTTCTATATTTCCAGTATATTTACAGAAAGGCGATGTAAATGCTTAATTAAGCATATTGAAAAAAAGATCCTCTATTAATAAGTGACGACCCTTCCAGCATACGTGTCACGAGAGATACACTAAAAGGAGAGTGGTCTCTCTGGCAATGGCTGCTAGGAAATGAAAAACCAAAAACTGGATCGGTGCTTTGTAAGTGTGAACAAGAGGAGGTTTCCTAAACATGCTTACTCTCCTAATATCTTAGCAGTATTGGCCTGTAATCTCGCACACAACATGTGGCTGATAAGTAATTCTTCGACATAAGGCAGTCCTTGTTTAAACGTGATCACAGAGTAGGCGATGATTAGGAGATAGAGATTCGCATACCTAGGTCTCATTTGCTTACTGTTCAAAATCAATTTCAAGAGTGAATCTCCCCCAGCACCCAGAAGTCCCAGCAACCCGCAAAATATTTTGAAATCCACCCTCCCCGTCCACAAAGCCAAGGGGAAATCTGAAATTGACCCCTTTAAAACCGATGGGGTAGTTCCTTATTGGAGGGGATATTATGTATATAATAATGTGCTGATAAGTATTAGTTTTGTTAGATAGTATATATAAATAAAATTGTATTTTGGTAATTATTTTACAAAAGTATATATATATATATATATATATATATAATATATATTTATATATATAGGGTATATAGTAATTATATATATTAGACGTGATGTGTGATATAACCCACTTTAAGGGGACCAATGTGAATATTATGGATATATAATACTACCACGCCTGCGAGTATAATGCTATACATTATTATTATATAGTGTAAGGGTATAGGGTACTTACCCTAAATACGACTATATTAGTGTATAGTACTATACCTATGAATTTACTGATATAGTTAATATTACCTAAGCTCTATGGATATTATAGATAATATTTTGGTAACCTATATAACATTTAATTTGAATATATACTATGTCGATACAAGTTCTTTCAACTATATATATATTTAATGTAATATATAAAATTATATTAGGTATAGTTCCGATTTGGTTAATAAGGTACTGTTTTAGTAATGGATTAATGTCATAAACTGAGGTTCCACTGTATAGGAATGAGATGTTAATTATTAGTACATTATTTTCCTATACGGTATATACATATAATACTGACCTAGTATTGGTCTGATAGTTTCAGTGTTTTTCTGCTTGTGTAAGTTTGATACATGATAATAGAGTAAATGTATATAATATTGAATATATTTTTATATTTAATATATTAATATATATATATATTAATATACTATATATATATATATTTATATATATTATTAATAATATATATATATATAATATTATAATATATATATATATATATATATATATTAATATACTTATAAATTATATATATATACTATAATTATATTATATTTAACATATTATATATATATATATATATTAATATATAATATTATATAATTATATCGATAGTTATTTATCAACTTGCATATAACATATTAACAATTGATAAATCCGTTTTTGTAGATCTATTTTTAATATCTGTCTAGTCTATAAATATATAGAGTAGTTACAAGTAGAATTAATTGACCGGCCAACATAAGCCTTATAACGCTCATCGAACGATACATTGCGCTAGTGAGAGTTAATCTCCCGTGTGAGAATTTTCGCTCCCTTCGTCCGACGAAAAATAACCGCCTAAGTTTTTTCGAAACCCATAAAAAAATAATATATAAAAATAATAAATAATTAATAATAAATAATAAATAAATAATTAAAAATATAAATTAATTAATAAAAAAAAAAAAAAAAAAAAAATAAAAAATAAATCTAAAAATAATATAAAGTATAATATATATACTATATATATATATAGATATATGATAATAGTTATATGAGGTATATATCAGTACTAACATTTTTTTAGTATATATATATATATATAATTAGTAATGCTAATATATCAAATATTAGTATTATATATATAAGTAGGTTTAAATCAGTACATGTCATAGTATTTTATTCTTCATCGCTATATTTATATATATTATATCTGACCGACACACGTGCACCGCCAAACCGCACCAAGCACACGCCTCACGCGCACCACACCACACCACACTTATATAACGGACTAGAAGATTTTGCCGCATCCATAGTATCTCTCTTCAAACTTAGACACCCCATTAGGGGGTGACCCGTAACCTCTCGTCAGCTAAACGGATACAAGGACAAAAATGCACCCATAGGAGGCAGGAGGGATGCTTATCCCCCAAACCATGGATATTGACCGTAAGAAGGCTGAAACTTGGTATACACCCGTCATATAAGGTACCCACCATCATATATGGAGTTAAATAACCGTACACCCAAAAGGGGGGGTCTCCAGCACCCAAAACCTGAAATATTGAACGTAGAAAGCTGAAACTTGTATCTTCATAATAACGGTACCCACCAATCACGTATACTGGAGTAAATAAACCGTACACGCCAAGGGGGTCTCCAGCCCCCAAAACCTGAGATATTGACGTAGAATGCTGAAACTTGGTCATTACCACCCTTCATATAAGCGTACCCACATCATATATGAGAGTTAAATAAACCCGTACACCCAAAGGGCGGGGGGTTTATCCCCCCCCCAAAAACCCCCCCAGAAAACGAAAAGACAAACCTGAGATTTTGTAACGCAGAGAACTCGACAACGAATAACTATGTGGATATACATCGCCCTTCATATAATTTACCCATATCACATGATAGATGTAATATATAAGATCAGTACAACACCCAAAGGTGGCTCCTAGCCAACGCGAGAAAACCTGGAAATATTGACAGTAGAACACGAAACTTGGTGTAACTAGTATTACATACCTCTTCATATAGTATCTCCACACATTCATATATGGCGAGTGTAAATAGCCGGTGCCACACTAAAGGGTTCTCCACCCCCAAACCTAAATATTACATAGAACGACGATCTTGGAAATTATACATCTTTCTTATGAGTACAGCTCGATACCAAAAAAAAAATATATAAACAAATAAAAATAAATTTCCCAAAAAATTATAAATCTTAAATATAATAAAAAAAAAAAATTAAAAATTTAAACATAATTCAAATTCATTAATAAAACAAAAAAAAAAAAAAAAAAAAATTATTAAATTTTTTAATATTAACTTTTTTTAGTTTACACTTACAAAATTTGCGATTCTTTACCATTAGCACTAAAGCTCAAAATCAATAAATCAGTACGAATCAAACTACCCCCCCCCCCGTCCCTTCATGATCCACCCGCCTCTGATCTATTGAGCTATTGATCTATTGATCTATATTGATCTATTGCTATTAAAATTGTTATGCTTTACATACCCTAAAGCAGTTAATCAGTAAATCAGTAAATCAAACTAAACTCCATACCCTTCCCACCCCACTCATGATCTCATGATCTATTGATCTATCTGATTCTATTGATTCAAGTCATATTTCTATTTTAAAATTGTTATGTTTCTTACATACCCTAAGCGAAGTTAAATCAGTTAAATCAGTAATCAGTTAAATCAGGTAAAGCAGCTAATCAGTAAAAATCAGTAAATCATTAAATCTATGTTAAAGCAGTCAAATGATTTCAGTAAAATCAGTTCAAAATCAACTACCATCCATTCATCCTCCTACCTTCCATAGTGTCTATTGATCTATTGATCAATTTATCTATTGATCTATTGACTCTAGTCATATTTAGTCATGTATTCTTCTATTAAAATTGTTATGTTATATACATCCCTAAAGAGTTAAATCAGATAAATCATAAATCAAACCTGTCACCTCCTTACACCCTTCCGTGACTCTATTATCTAAATGGATTCAATTGATCTATATTCGCAAGTCATATTTTTTACTAAAATTGACATGTTTTACATACAAAGCAGTAAATTCAGTAAATCAGTTAAATCAAACTGCCCTCCCCAACCTTTTCGTGATCTATTGATCTATTATACTATTCATCTAATTGATTCAATTCATATTTTTACCTAAAATTGTCAGGTTTTACATACACTAAAGCTAGTAAATCAGTAATAGCTAAATCAAACCACGCATCCAAGCCACCCCTCTCTGTCCAGTCGTGAATTTCTACACTTTGATCTATGATCTATGATTATTGATTCAAGTCATATGTTTTTTCTAAATGAAACAGTAGGACTCCCTTCCCCCAACTTGCAAAATTCCAAGCGCAAACCTAACATATACTCAGCAAAAAACTTAACCTATGCTTACGTTTTCTAACACATCCTCATCAGTAACACAGTAATACTTACGAAACTTATCATTCCATCTAACAAACGCCAGTTTTAATTTCACATTTCATAGAATATTAACAAAAATACGTAACAGAAATCTAACACTAGCCTAACACACTCTAACACTACAAGGGTTGTCACACTTCTTTTCAAACATATCTCTAACATCATTACGTTAATCTTTACATTGACATTTTAAACATTTAACAAAAATTTCATAACCTTACCTAAATATCAAATCCCAACAAATAATGAAATACAACAAAAGTTTTATCCAATATTAACAAAAAATAAACAAAGTTTTATCCCAAACATATCATTTTAAAATATATTTTCTTCTGTACATAAAATAATCATAGTAAAGGTAAATAGTTTACGAATTTTTAACAGATAAATCAGTAAAATCAGTAAATCAAACACCAGTCCCCTCACCCTCCCCTCCCCGCTCCACCCTACCCACCCGTCCATGACCTTTGATCTATAGATCTAATGATTCAGGTCACATATCGAGTACATTTCGGATAAACATAATACAAAAATAAGGTTTTTTAATATACTAACCAACGAATATATGCTAACCGTAACATTGTTTTCACATTAATAAAGCTAACATATCGCTAACCTGAACAAGAATATAATGTACAATGACAAAACAATAACACACCCTTAAGCCATGAATAAAACTCACTAACATAACAAATCCATACTAACACAGTAATCAAAATATATACAGCACTCAGCGTACTCTCAAAATGTACACCATATTAACCAACTCTTTTTCAATGCATATTTCTCTAACATACATCAATATGAATTTTACCTTAAACACTTATCGATTTACGTCGCATTTCGACGTTCATTTCGGATATAAACATAAGCACAAAAATGATTCTTTATATTAATCACTAACCCAGTGACGTATAATATGCTAACATATACAATGTGATCATATTATACTAAAGCATTACACATAGCATCTCATAATGAACTAGATAAATAAGATACAACGATCAAACCATTAACACAACTACGCTACAATAAACTGTAACTATGTAACCCAAATTCCATGTTCACTTTGAACGACCATGGTGGGTATAACGTACACTAGCGATTGGTCATACAAAACGTACCGGTATTTCAGTTACTTTTTTCCAAACACTGTCGTCTGAACGATGATTGTAACGCGTTATATTTTTACATTTCGCCGTGAGTTAAATTTAGGGTAGCTATGAGGAAATATGGTCATGAAGTATTGTTGTATCAAGTGTATCGTACTTGGAGCCAGTTAGTTGGTGAGCGTGGTCGTGTGTGTGTGTGGGCCCCAACGGGATATATACTGCGGGTACAGAGCAGTAGACAATTGGAGGTTTTTATCGCAGTAAGATAAGCGATAGTTAAGAGAATTGAGTGTGTTCTGATGTTAGATGAGAATGATCATGGAGTTTAAATTGTACAAGGGTGTAGGTTTGACTGATTTTGTATAAGCAGTGTGAAGGATCGGGAGGTAAGATCATGTGGACAATCATAGACATTTCAACCCTCGGTGGCTCTCTCCCCCCTTCCTCCCATGATCCCTGTCGTCGGCTGAATCTAGTGAGGTTCTATTTTATCTTATTGTCAGCCATCTGCGGAGTATTCATTGTTCGGAATCATGAAGCAATTCACGGAGAAATATAGTCTTGTTGTAGGAGATCAGCGTTATTTACTACCACCCGATGATATATTGCAAGTGGGTGTGTTATCACTCAGTAACACATCTATATTAAATAAAGCTTAATCCTCATAACAAACATAGAACTAAGAATCTAATTCCTACAACGACAACCTAACACCACATAAAGCACGAATCTCTCTTCTCGCT
>JABUQX010049567.1:0-42234 GCA_015478945.1 Trachelipus rathkii | reverse complement strand
ACCTCGACATCTCCAAAAAACACCATCTCCCTCCTCCCTGTCTCATCGAGCACGTATCTCCATTTTCTCCCCTTCCCAACCGTCCTCAACACGGATTCACAACGACGTTATCTCGTTCCTTTTTACGAAAGATGAAAACAATCAATTCCCTAAAACTCTATACTCAATATTCCATTGCCTGTTCTATCCTATTCCCCAGACACATAATATATATTAAAATCACACTAAATAATGTTTCCTTCATAAACTATGAATGCGAGAGATCCCACATATAATTTTTAAGCATCCGTTATAGTCCACGATATCTATCTCACCCCTATATACACCCAAGATCACCCCCATAAATCACGCTGCAAACACCTCTAATCAGAATACGACAGATTACATTTATTCCACATTTCCTATAATCTTGATTTCAAGATCGTTATTTAAACGGTCTCTATCCACATGCCACCTGATAATAAATATAGCGTATGCCACTACTAATCTCCGTGCTCAAATCAACACGTATCTCTCCTAAAACTGATATGTAGAAATGCCGTTGAAGTAATTCATCCAATTCCAAAAATCTCGCTCACTTCTCCTCCTCCCCGTAAGCTCAATACTCCCTCCCGATATACACATATCTGTCTACTCTCCGTCGAGGGACATATGATGAGCGGCGTGATACTGTAAAATAAAACCCTGGTACAGATAAAGTCCATGCGTTAGCAAAGACGGACGTTACGCGAAAGATCCGATTCGCTCATCACTTTAAATGAACTAATCAACCTCACCCATTTCTTTCTCTGAGATTGCGCAAACACTCCTCCATCAATTGATACAACTTTAGTAACTCCCGAAAATAATATTTAGAAATTTAGGAATCAATTTCAAATAACGCTTTGATTCTTGGGATATTACACTGTTCTTTACATTGAGACCCACAAGAAAGTCTAACTGCCCAGCATTCGAGCTACGCGGATGAATGAAGATCATCCCCATTATTATATCCTCCAACACCAATACCATGATCTAGCAAACCATTCCACTTACTATCTGACCTACCATATTCTATTAAGATAATATCTGAGATCAACAATTCAGCTCAACGCGGAAATTTATGACATACAGCAGCACTGAGAAATCCTTAACCTCCAACTCTCACCCTGAAATCAAGGTCCACCAAATCTCATATAACCCTTTGACATCTAAAAGCGGTCACTGTGAACCGTTACTTTACTTGTGATTAGAATTAATATGTACAGAATTTATGCGATTTTGCGAAGTTTTTTTTTGCTCTTAATGAATCTACTAAATAGTATCGATTCCTTATATTTCTATATAATATATCTCATACTGACCAAATTATGAGTCAGTATTCTTCAATATCATGGCGAGAATGTGTGTGTTTTAAGGCTTCTAACTACTTCTAAATTTATTGATTTTTTGGTCGGTGTGACATAATAAGGTCTATAATTTTAATACTCTCTTTATTCCTTATATAAAAGTTTTTATACAACAATGCCCACGTCTTTATGGTTATATTGGCTTCTTTGGTCACAAAATGATGATATTTGAATAACCCTTGTGTATATTTTTCGATAAACACTAGTAAAATCCAATATGGCGCTGCGTCAAAACGTAACATTGTGAATAAATTACATCATCGTGTCTCACGCTCCGGTGAGCCGTCACACGGCCTACGAGCTTACTTAGATTTTGCCAAACTACAAAGGAAAATTATGCTAATTTGATGCTATTTTTCAATTTTAATTTTAAGCTTATTGTTACCTTTATTGTCATATAGTACATTTATATATATACTAACATTGTATTAGTTAGTACCTCTAAGTTACAAAATTTTTACATTAAATGATGAATAAAATGAATATATAAATAAATTAAATAATATTTTAAATTATATTATAAAATATAATTAAATTAGTACTTGTACCGACTTTTATTAAATAATAATATAATAATAATATTATCCCGCTGGAATCGCAAGGTAGATTTGTTAGCAACTAAAAATTATTGGCATTTATGTTCATTTTTTATTACTTTATTCAATGTTTACTTTATTATTTGTTTACATATACACATTTATTTCATCCTCTTTTGTAATCTTTTAATTTAAAGAGTAGGACCTTCACTTTGTTACCGACGAGAGTCAGATACGGTGAGTCCCTTGTTGTTGGCTTAAATTAAAATATTGAGAGCAGACTAACGTGCGGAGCGGAAAATGCGTACCTCTAGGAAAGTGAGACGTGACGAGTCAAGTCTTCCACTCTCTTCGGTTAAGTTGCTGAAATCTACGGACGCTGCCTGATATGTAGATCTAGGTTATAGATAATGAGAGCAATGTATGTCTTATAATCTTTTATTGTAATCTTTATATAGCTATGTATTTATGAGAGGTGAGAAACACTATTGCTCCTCTTTATTTTTGTTTGTGGTATCAGTTATTACTTGTTTGTTGTTTGAAAATGCTTTATTTTTTATTCTGTTTTTATTTTTTGTTATATAACATCATCTGATTTTACTTAGTTTCTTTTATTTATTTTCTTGTTTGCTATATATTAATCAATCTTAGTTCTAGCCAATAATGAGTCTATTTTCTACTTGAGTATCAGAGCCGTAAGTATGCAACCCACCATAAATACGTAGTTGAAGTTTCGGGAACCCTTTACCAATTCGCCACAAATGTCGAAGAGACAAAAAATAATGAACGTATTAGCAGTGGGAATTATATAGGGAACAATTTAATTGTTAACCGCATTCTTCAGGATTCGCTCAACAACTGCAAGCGGACTTCCTAGAGGGAAATCATTAAGGGCTTCTGCATACAAATTATTGAAGGAATGCTCTCTCACCAAAAAACTGTTCCAGCAACGATACTCCGAAGGGACAAAAAGTGCGTGGCCAGTGAAAAGCGCCTACAAACCTTCCGCGAGAAAATGCCGCGGATATTTGATTAAATCTAGGATACATTAAGCTCATCTCCCGCAATAACTGGCAGCAAAATACAGCAGAAGTTATGTGACCTTGGTGCCATAGGGGTCATAACGGCAATAGTCGTCAGTTGGTCCGTGCAACTCTAAATTATGGGTATCAGACTATTGGTTGTGTCGGTCCGCGATTATTCTTTGTGGCATTTGACATAGTTCTTCCATAACCAAAGCACAATTGGTTTTTGAGTTTTTCCTTTAGTCGCATGGACCAATCTTACAAATTCACAAATTATGCAGCTCAAGTTATAAGTTCAGCGTATATTAGTTATGTTCAAGTGTATAAGTCATAGATCTTAAAAAAATGATCTTCGTTTCATTTAGATGTACACCCGATAAATTGAAAATAGCTAATAAGAGAAAAAGGCGCGCTTGCATATATTCAAGACAAACCAAAAGATCGAGAGTGCAGTATGTTCAGTTTATTAGCAGACTATGCCGATTAGTCGTAAATCATATATGCAATGGTTTCCACCGCCTGTAGTATAGAACCACTACGCACCAGCATTTTTTGCGCATCACACAGCGATATGTAAGCTCCGGCCGAGTGCATTCACTAGAGTCATTAGTGGCACCGTCCGGACTTTTAGGGGTACAAGGAAACAGTCCCTCCAGATAAAGGTTGCCCTATGCGAGTGGAATCGGGCGCGCGGTCGAGGGAGTCGGGCCTGGAGACTGACCCACGCCGATTCCATCGAGTTCGGAGGATATCGGACGAGCAAGGAAAAATCCACCGTGTCTTCACATCCCTTAAGGGGAGTCATCTTAAGGGGACGGGAGCGGCGATACGTGGGCCTCATACCTTACGTCGCTTTCAATAGTAGACAAAAATCGAGCAGCTGAAAAAAACCACCGAGGTACTTCACTCGCGTAGGGATCGAAGTCGGGAAAACGGGAGAGGAGGGAGCAGGTTAATCTGTCAAGAGTTGGTGTCAAACGGGAGCATAGTCACCAAGGGCCAACGAACATAATCCGATACTATATCAGATCGAACCCCAGTGATAGCTGTAGCGGTTGGCGAGAGTATCACGTTGGAGCTTTCCACCAACGAATTAACGGGAGGCTTAGTAAACCCTCCGCCTCGCTATCGCGGCAGCTGCGAAGGTTGCTTGTCGGATTCGCCACATAGTAATTTTATCTTGGATCCTTCCTCAGGGGAGCAACCCAGCAGCCTGCTGGATAACTATAAGTATATATAATATAATAATATATAGATGAAGATATAATAATTTTTAATGTTTTAAACTTAAATAATAAATATATATAAATAGTATTAATTAATATTATAATAATTAATAATATATTATATATATATATTATTACTATAATCATAACTATATTACTATATATGATATGTTTATTACTAACTATATTGTATATATAGGCGGATGTGGCCGAATATTTCCCAGTAAGTACTCGTATCGGTCTCTATTCGGCAAGAATGCCAATCATAATATTCGGGTATTTCGACTTTTTGTCGAACTGTTCGTCGAATATTGAGGCTTCAACTAAACAATAACATCTACGTTCAGACATAAGGAAAGGTTATTGTACAATTGTCAAAATTGAAATTTGATATTCTCTCAAAAATAACTATAAAAGGTATGTGCACAAAATTTTGTATGTCCAAATAGGATTCTCATAGCGAAAATCTTTGTCATTTGGTCAGATCCTTATAAGGCCTTTGACATTTCTCTCACATAATTCTACCAAAAATCAGCATTACATTTATTAAGTTAGATATCGAGAGAAGAAGGAAGACACAAACGAGTGTATGCATAGTATAAGGGAGATAGGCTTGCTAGTCAAATTATGCATGTGCTATTCACATGTCTGCAGAACGTATGCAACAATTGCATCACGAATCAACATATTATGTCAGAGAGCTGAGTATAAAGATATTTATTTACTTGCTAGAAAGCCTAGTCCTCTCAATTTTCACCATTCGAGCGAACGGGCACTGCAAAGCTTAAAACTTACAGATTGCAGCCTAACTGAATGCAGACTATCAACAGTAAAATTAATTCAGAGCGTTACCTACATGCAGTCATGAGAGCATAACTGTAGTATTTATGTGTGCGTTTAAAATGATTTGCGGTTTGGAGGATTGCAAAGATCGTACAAAAGTTACCCTATACCTAATACGCTGCTTCTGAGTGCAACTCAGAATAATTTGACGATTTTTCTAGCTCGCACAAAAGTATCTCATTAATCTTGAGCGATTCTATAGACACAACACTTGCACGTAAAACTATAGCCATAAAAGACGTGTTAGAGCTAAACAGTTCTTCCCAAGTCTCCACTTCCCTTTCACATATTACGCAACCATAGAAGTCTATCTCTCTTAATAGTAGGAGAACAATTAAAATGCACAAGCTCTACAGAATTGTGCGGAGCATAGTTCCCTTTTTGACCCCTCTCTTGTTTCTCGTTCGCGCACAGTGGAATAGACTCTCTTGCGAGTTCCTAAAAATCAGTAGAAAAAAAGACTTTCTAAGTTCTATGTGATAAAGATCTTGTGTTACCCTACTTCTGCGATCTGCGTGAAGTTTCAAAGCTTCTTCTAAAAATTTTATATATTCCAACATGGATATCAGATGAATCAGTAAAAAATCTGGTCGTTAGCTGTTGGAAAGAATGCATGGAAATTAAAGCTCTGACTCTTCTGCTGACGAGTGATTTACGGTATTGGGAAAGTGGAAAGCTGACATGTTTCCATTTTCACTTCCTTTAATGATCTGTTTTAAAAATTATGCATCAAAAAATCTCAACAGAAAAAGAAAGTGAGAGTGAAATAAGAAAGCCCATTCATCTGACGATGTGATTATTGTAGATTAAAGTAAAAAAAAACAAGCTCGTTTTTTTAAAAAAAAAATAAACACGTTGTTCTAAAAAAAAAAAACCAAGGCCAAAATTTTTTGTTTCTTTATTTGTTTTTTTTTTAAATCTACTTTTTTTTTTTTATATATATCAAGTCTTTTTAGGTATTTAGCATTAAACTACAGTAAAACAATTATGTTAAAAGAGGCTAGGCAATATATAAGAGTAGTTTTAACTTAAGTAAAGTTTCTAATTGTGCTCTAGGGCATATAATTCATTACATTTCACATGATCTGATTATTATTAATTATTATATTTATTTTATTATTATTATTATATTATTATTATATATATTATACTATATATATATATATTTATATATATATATATATTTGTATATATATTTAATTATATATAATATAGTCTATATATTATATATATCAAAACCCAGCTTGAAAGCCCAGCCGTACCCCCCCCCCGCTGACCACTTATACCTTGAGTGACTCGTCGCAGTCAGAAAATCCACCCCATATCAGCTTCACGCGGACTGCGGCGACCCCACTATGTAGAATCTCAGTGTACAGTGTTCATCCCTTGCCCAGTGGGCACAACCAATACCCCCTCACAAAATCCCCCATTCACTCTCATATTATGCACCTTATTCTCGCCTCTTCCAAACTCACATTTCTGTCCTTCAACATTCGTTTACTGACTCAAACTTTTCTCGATCTCCCACGCGGATCGTTCAATCACACTCAGCCACATTACTACTACCGCTTAATAAACCGACTATCAATCATCCTTTCACATGAAAAAACCATCTCAACATATTTCTTACATTATTCTTCTCGTATTACCCATTTCTTCACACCCACACAACTCTTCTAATGACGTTCATCGTCTCTCATTGCATTTTACATCCTTTCACCTGCTTCGCATTAAAATTTTCCAACTCTGATCCACACATGTGACTTTAGATCTATCTTCATTTATCAGACCATGAGTCTCCGACTACGTATATCAATTACCAGGTTATACTAACTATCCGAGTACATGTATAGAACCCTAGCACATCCCTATATAGTATCTTAGGTTCCCTATCCAACTTCAACTAACGGGATTATGTATTGCACCCAACGCCACCCTTCCTGAGCCATCCAACATATACCCAAAACATATTTAAACCAGACAGCACCCTGTCATTTGTATTCAGCGTGCTCCACCCATCATCAAACGCATAAGTGACCAACATCATACAATACAACTGTAAAAAGGGCATACGCAGTGTGTTTACCATTTTTTGGACACCTTCTTAACAAGTAGACTCCACTGAATCCTTAAATCTCATACTACTACATACGTTTTAGATTTCAAACGCACCATTCCCCTTGTTCACAACGAACTCCTGCCAAAAACTCCGTACTCTACCCATTCCTTATACACTATAAGACTCTTCATATGTGTAGTCCCCATAACCAAACAACCAAATACAATTGTCGCACTTTACTCAGATAAATCAATCAATAATTGTGGTTTCATCCTTTACCGTGGCCCACTTCATCATCCTGCTCCATTCTGGAAACACTCACCTTTACTGTCCTTGACCAGTCCCATCCTCGCAATTACCTATTCCATAACACTATCTCCATGTATGTAACAATAATTTGAGTGAACCACAGGGACATGAACACCACCCTGCCTCACTCCCTATTAATACTAAACCAATCACTTTGACACCATTTTATTCTTACACACGCCCACTATCGTCATACATTCTTTTGATTCCATTCAGAGCCTACCACTAAACACTATTATCACTAACACCTTGCCATAAGACCTTCCCTACTTAAACCTCAAAACCCCTGTTGCAAACCAAAAACTTAAAATACCAATTTATCTTCTTCTCCCTCGATTTCTCTATCATTTGCTTCAATGTAAATGATGAGTTCTTGTGTCTGTTTTTTGAGAATGGTCATGTGGAGTGTCCTTCGTGTCCTTTCTTTGGTATGAAAGACGAAGATGGGTAAGTGAAGTTATCCTGGTTATGGTGTCACCATGTTCGTCCCCTGTGTTCCCATTTGTATCCCTATTATTTATTTATTGTATTTTGTGGTGTATTAACTTCGTTGACTTTCTCTTTCAGTCTTATTAATCAAGTAGGTACATGTTGGTACATGGTAGTTTGTGTATCTTAGTAATTAGTAACACATAAAGTAAGTTTAATACGGTTGCCGTAGGGGTCACCTTGTTGTAATTGTTAAAGTGCGCCACCTAGAGGAGCCGTGAAAGCAAACCAGTACTGTTTTTATTGGTAAGCAAATCAAGTTAATTCATTTAATAGATCAAATGTGTATCTAAGAATACAAGTCTCCTTTAAGTTTATCAAATGTACATAGCCGTTATTCAATCTACAAGAACTCAGTTGTGAGTAGCCGGCTGTGTTTTGTTTTGTAATTGTTTTTCCACTATTGATTTCTATCAGTGGTAGCAGAGCGTTAGTACTGCTTCTGCTCTGTCGTGTTGTTGTGAGTGGTGGAACGAGCTAGTAGTAGTGTTGTTCTTGTTGTTGGTTTTGTTTGGTTGTGTGTCTCGTACCATGGAAGAGACGGTGATTGGTGTAGTGCAGTGGCTGTGATAAGGTTATTACATGTATTTTGTACCTTAGATGAAACGTAAAGAATAATGGATCAATGAGGGAGTACGTTGAATAGTATGAAAATGCAAGAGAGAAAGTGTAGTTTTTGGTAAAGTGTTTGGTGAAGACATGAAATGTTCCATCTCCTGAGGGTAGCAAATGTGATGTGAGAACCAAAAGCAAAATGGTGTTGGCTTTATTGTGCGTAAGGAATGCACGTGGGTAAGTCTCACGTTTACTGTTATGAATGCTCTGATAAATATTGAAGGAGAATCAGAAGAATAGAGAGTGAAGTAGACGGAGAGTGATGAGTGTAGTTTGCATACAGCAACGGTGTCTCGGGACCCAGCGTCGAGAGTGGTGAGTGTAAATATGTTGAAAGTGAGAGATAAGAATGGTTGTACGTGAAGTAAATCGTAAAATTTGATAGGTCGAACATATCATTATGCGTATTAAATGTCCTTTAAGAGTAGCTGTAAGAGTGTGCTAATAGTGAATGGTCGTCACGGAAAGAGTTATGGTAGTGGAGATAGTGATAGATAGTAGAATAGCTAGAGCAGAAAACTAGCAATCAAGGTAGAAGGAATAGTGCTATAGTGGTAGTAATAAGTAGTTGATGAACAAAACATTTTCGTATAGCTGACAGAGAGTCAGAATAGAGGAGAAATAGACGAGATTGATTGTGTAGACTCGTTAACATTTCGTGGATAGATCTGTAAACGTGTAGGAGCATTATCAGTGAAAGTAATGTTGGCTGTTATCAGAGACCAGAGAAGCGGAGTGGACACACGTGTGTAAGATTGTAGTAAGTAGTAAGTGAGAACAATAGTATTGGAGTAATTGTGAAAAAAGTTGTGGTTACATGTAAGAGTGTTGTGACACATATGTCTGTTTACAAGATGATAAAGATGTATTTAGAAAGACCAGGCGGGAAATTTGGGCGACATGATGCAAGGGAATCCCATTCTCCTCAAAACACCGTGCAAATCCATGACAAGACCATATCAAAATATCTGTAATTCTTTATTGGAACCACACAACTCTTACTTCCAATTAATATACCACTTGTCGTAATATATTTATAATTTATATATATATAAAATATAAAAATTCAATACTAATATTATATTATATAGTATAAATATATAACTATTTATAATTTATATTATAATATATTTAATAAATAAATTTATATTATATAATTTAGTAATATTAGTAATAATAATTACTAACCTCAAATTCTCTTCTGAATCCCAATTCAGAGTCCTTTATCTAAAACGTACCAATACACTGTCACTCAACATATGATCATTATACTATATATATATATATACTATATAATTTATATATAATTAATTATATAATATATATAAAATATATATTATTATTATAATTTAGATATAAATGATATTTAGATATAATAAATTATCATAAGCTATATATATATTATAATAGATATAATAATAATATTATATATATTATTATATAATATTATTATAAGAACTAAAATTTGTCAAAAAAACAAGTTGTTTGTGGAAGGGGCGAATAGAACGAAGCAAGCGGCCCAACGAATCGCCCAGTATGTGGACCGATATGTGATAAAAGATAGAAATTGCATGATGGAGAGTTAAAAAGAAGGATTCTAGTAGTAGTGAATTATATAAGTAGAAGAATTTAGTGAGTAAAAGAATTGTAGAATATGTAGTAGAATATATATTAGTAAGTAGAAGATGTAGTAGTAGATAGTAAAAGATGTATAGAAGTAAGAGAGAGGTAAATAACAAAGGAGTGAAGGGCATAGTGATAGAAGAGAATGTAGTCTTGATGAATAGTAAAAAAGATGTAGATATAACGTAGAGGAGAAGTGATAATTATAACAAAGGGAGTGATATGTAGTAGTAGAAGATGTAGTAGAGAAGTAGATAGTAGAAGTAGAAGAACGAAGTGATAGAGTTGTTGAATAGGGAAATGTAGTGGTAGTTTAAGGGTAAAGGTGTCGTAAAGAGTGGAAGGCGAAGTAGTATGATGTGTGGACAGTGAACATGATGATCAGTGAGCCGTAAGGAAAACCAAAACCAAGGCAGTAACTCGTTAAATGACGGTAATACAATGAAGTGAGTATTGTTGAAGCTGAAGACGAATGATCGAACTGTAAGGAGTTCAGTAGTGACACGGATACAGAATCACGTACTGTAGAGTGCTAGAAAAGGCTGGTAGGAAGAAAAGTAAAGAAAGGAAAGAAGGGGAAAAAAGGTAAGCGTGTGCTTAAAGTACAAAATGTAATGAAGCATGGTCGAGACGTAAAAGGTGAGCTTTATCATAGAGTGCCAGGTTGTATAGAAGTTTTGATTAGAAGCAGTTTTATTCTAGTTTAAAGTGGAAGGAAGGTAGTGTTAAAATGTTTGTTGTTCAACGAGCTCATAACAATAATCAAGGTACAGTTGATAATAACGGGGAGTTGCTACGAGGTGTCTTTGATCAGTGAGTGAAGTAGTGATGTGATGTCTGTAGCGTCAAGGTAAATAATTGAAGTATGTGAAATATGTCACTGTATCAATAGTAGTGGTAGTGTTTAGTGTATGGGAACTAGGTAGAGTTTTGTAATTTGTTGCCTGTGGTAATAAGTATGATGTTAGTCTTCGAGTGGGTAAGGAGAGTTAGTGTCTCGTGTGTTTTGCGGAGCTACCCCGGTATTGCGGTGCGATCAAAGTGAGGCATGTTCGCTCCGTTTGGGGTTGAGTTGTGCAGTCAGGGGTAACAAAGACAATAGTGCAGTAGGCGGTCAATAGTAATGGTAGGTATGTCCCGTTAGTACAAAGTACAGGTAAACGCCAATGAAAAAGGACCTGTGGGAGAGATAATCGGTCATCGAGACGATTGATGATTGCAGTTTGTGTATTGTTCTAGTAGAGCTTGTCAGTTAGCTGTACCTACGATGATGCCTCTTGGTAATCGATAAGAAGCCAGAAAGTATGGCGAGAAGACGTCCCAAAGTTATCCTGTAATGTTGGTGTGTATGAGTTCAACATGTGTTGTCCCCTGCGTTCCCCCTCTTGTGTATCACCGGCTTTATCGTAATTTATATATGTGAATTTTAGTGGTGTGACCTAAACTTCCCTTCTCCCTTGTGATACTCTTTCTCTATCTTCCTCAATGGTAATATCAAAGTAAAGTGATACATGTGGTCAATGCATGGTAGCTCAATTGACTATCATGTATAATTAAGTTAACAAACTAATATAGCGTCAAGTTAATAACAGAAGAAAATCCACGAGTATGCTCGTCGTGGGGGCTCTGCCGAGTACCCTTGTGTTTGGTAATTATTAGTACACCGTGTTCAAAGGTGCCAACGCGTGAGAAGGAGCCAGTGAAGGGCCAGACCACAGTACTGTGTCTACCTGTGATGGTAACACACCATAAGTAAATTCATTTACAGTACAACATGTGTATCTAAGAGTAGAAGCCTTTTCCTTAGTTGATCAAGACTGTAACACTAGGTAAGACCAGCTCCTATGTTCCCATTGACCCCAACTTATAATTGGTGATTAGTCACTGTGTTTGTACTGTCTCTGTATCTTGCTGCCACTAATGTTCTCCAGTATTAAGATTATCCCACACATCCCTACTACTCTTCCTAAACCGCCTTGTTCGTGTCACCACAGGTTTACCTTCAGTCACTGCAGCTGCAATCTCCTTCGGACCGAAAATGAGCCAAACATATAAGTACTTTACCCTATAAGCGACTCACAATAAACTAATTTCTCCAATATTACATACCAAGTTGGTCCCTGATCATCTCACCATATGAAAGCCATGTGATCACCTCAAATAATGAGTAAACAAATGATCTTCAGTCCAGCAAGAGTTCACCAAATTAATCTCCTTTTCCAGTCTTGTACAGTCCGGCTTTGTCCGAACGTCTACTCAAGATCCCAAAAACACATGACGATACCACCGTATTACGCATCCCATATTATTGTTGAACACGCCATTTAAGTTAACCCAACCTTCAAGATGGAACCACTTCCTAGCATACGAATCAAAACACATGCTACTCGCTATTCCCTTCCGACATACCACATAAATTACTTGACCTCTCAGTGAATTCAACATCATAAACTGCTGTGAAGGCACTCTGGACGCCTATACTTGCATCGGTTGATAAGCGCCTTCTACCCATCTGTCTTCGTCATTTGTCTAATAACCTCTATCTCACTCCGCTACAACGTATACCTTGCTCTCTGCTGCAGCCATCATAACACCACACAACAAGCGTGTCACTATTTTCTCATTCTGGCCCACCAAATTACTGCACGTGATTCACTATTTCTACGCGATATTTTGTGACCGTGTGTTGCTTAACAATCCAACTAACTCCCCTGCTAGATGCCTGTCCTTTGCTACTATACAAGTTACAAAACTCGTTCTCGCTTAGAATATCATGATAGTGACTGACGCAGGATTGTCCTTTTTTTTATCTCGTAATTTGTATAGACACTCTACGCGCTATCCTCCTGAGGAACAGTTCCGTAAATTCCCTTGTATTAGTCCAATTCATTCCCTCCTTCCCAAAACTGAGATCTCACTTTACCATCATTCTTTGTACATCGTATTAGCTATCGTCATGCATCATTAGTACTATTCTCTTTGTTCGGCATCCTTATAGATAATTCCAGCATCCTCTCGTTTATAGATAACGTTCCACTATCATCTTGACTTATTTCTCACTACGATTCAACATACCTCTCTTTTTTTTACTAGTCTGATTTATATCAAGCTTAATGCGAGATCAACGTGCATATCGATTCCACTCACTAGCATCTAATAGTTCTTTGGTATACACGTACTTTAGCTCACACTCCACCATCACTATCGTTTATGCACATGCTAAGAGGCTCACATTGCTTCAGATATTTATTTAGTTTCAGCTTGTTCACATATCCAAACCGCACGAATTTATCTTGGAGCTGTCGGAGCAGTTGACGCTTTAGCATATTTTCCTTACATCCTTGCACAGATTACCGTCTTCACCTAATACATCTCCACACGTCTATCTATACTACTCTCTCATTCGCTTTAGCGTATGTTTATCACTGTCCTCTCTCATCACACCATTAGTTCCTCTCTCTCACTCACTAAGTTTTTTCACATATCTACTATCCATAATGATCATGAAATTCGCTCATTCTATAACCTCACTCTCTACTTCAATTTACACAAATAATCCATCTCAATCCCAATAGACTATTGCTATCACTCTCAGTTCATACGACCATACACTAATACATCTCAATCTATATACCCTTTTCACTTCTGAACCTAATCTTCTACCGCTAACATCACAACCCTCTTAGTATTACTTTAATGCGATTACTCTTATGGTAGTAGTTAATAGGAAAGTATTAATTTACACTCACATTATATATACCCATCTCTCTACTTCACTAATGAAATCATCTACACCTTCCTACCATCTCATTTTCTCCCGACACCTCCAAACCACCTGTTATACACCATCCTTTTATTGTCTTAATAATATATAATATTATATATATAATATACTTTAATATTATAAATATATATTAAAAATTATATTGTATATATATTATCTATATTGATAAAATTCGGTGTTAGAAAAAAAGTGAAATAAATCAATATATAAAATATGTACAATCGTTTACATATACATACAAAATCTTTTCTTATTGATTTGTCTCAGAAGGAAATAAAACCTATATTTATATATTATTATTTTTATAATATCCTACACATCTAAATATACCAATAGTTTGTCAAATCACCCCGGCCAAAAATTCAGGTTCTTACCAATATTATTACACTGTAAATATATCAACGTAAAATACTAGATATCTCAAAAAAGTCCAATATAATAGCCAGAAAAGCGTTATATCTTCGTAAGCTTCAAAACACCTTTCAATCTAACATATATAAGAAAGATAATATTTAAATAAATATAGAAAAAAAAGCTTTTAAGATCAATATATATATATAACAATAAAAAACACTTCATTGATTATAATTCTTCTTAAGCGATTAATGACAGAAAACATTAAAACAAATATTTCAACAATATTCAAACAAACCGTGTGATATTTCTACAAACCCCTTAATATCTTTGTTGGCTATTACAATAATATTCCAACGGTTTACTCTACTGGAATTCTTTATCATCCTCCTATAGGATTAGAATAAGTAACAGAATATCATTGAAGTTTGATCTTTATTCGCTCAACGTTTATCACAAGTAGTGTTACATAAATAGAAAAAATTCCACTTTCCAGAATGTGCAGCGCCAAAATAGACACGGGGAGAAATAATACTTATTTATGTAAATTCTTATCAAAACGGTTCAAGTACGAGAAGTACAAATAACCTTTACTTGAGTTTATTTCTCCACACTCTCATCTTAGTCGAAATGTGGCACGAAATAGGCATATATTTTGAAAGAAGCAAGAAAGAAATATTATGAACCACAAGAATAGTTATCCTGAAAATGAAGAGAACTGCCTAATGTTAATCTGTCATTTTAAACCCTTAGAGGCTTATTCAAATGAAGTTAGTTTAATATCTTTAACTACGAAACTTTTCATTTTCATTTAATTATTTTTTAATAGTGATAATTGGATTAAATCAAAGAAATAGTTATTTACTCTTGTTTATTACGTTTGTAATATAACCATGGTAACATGACAATTTCGTTGGACGGGTTTTGGCAATTGTTATTTGATATGCTGATTCCCAAAATGTAATGTAATTGCATATCACATCGCATTTGTAGATATTGTGTGTAACACAGATTGTAAAATTTTTATGATGTTTACCTTTTTCAAGAGGTCTATCAAATTATTGGGATATATATATAATATATTATATATATATATATATATAATTATATATAATATAATAATATATATATATATATATATATATATATATATATATATTATATTATATATTAAATATATATATTGATATATGAAGGCGAGAGAAACAAATCGCAAATATAATGATACATGTCTTTTATAGATATATGTTAAACATAATAATAACAACTGAATAAAGAGTAATATGGGACAACATGAATGTAATAGAAGGAATGGTTTAGTTAATGTAAACATACTACGATGGTAGTAACTTTCTCTTCGTAGACCATCTACTGTGCATAGCGTCTGGGAATATCCCTCATCAAGCTCCAACAATAGTCGCCATCA
Source organism: Trachelipus rathkii (assembly GCA_015478945.1). Taxonomy (NCBI): domain Eukaryota; kingdom Metazoa; phylum Arthropoda; class Malacostraca; order Isopoda; family Trachelipodidae; genus Trachelipus; species Trachelipus rathkii. Next base: position 26,557 of record JABUQX010049567.1, on the reverse strand, counting down.
TATTGATATCCCACTGCCTAGGTAACGTACCTTCCTATGAAACTTTAGATCTTGAATGGAAGCGTCACCCTGCTCCATCCATACATCGCTAGGTTATCGAAATTTTCTTTATCTGAGAATCAATTAGTAGTCAAACTTTATACTCATTCTACATCATGAGAAATTGAAAACGTTCTAGCATTCCTGCTACAATGTATAGTAGTTCTTCGCTCCCTGTTCACCCAGGAAAATTCTGTGCACATCTTGAAAAAGAAATCCACGCTCTTGTCTCTAACACATTCATTATTGTAGCAAAGACAGCATCACGGAGGAGTGTCAGCAAAGAGCAGCATTCACGGGGAAGTGTCCGTATTGTGTCCATCAATATCCCAGCTTTTTTCTTCTATTCACTCAGACCAGGAAATGATTTATAACAGAAGCATTTACCATCATGGTCCAGAGCCATCACAAATTCTTCATCAAACCAACTGTCTTATGTGTATTGAGGTAAAATGATGTTTTTCTCTCTGCACAAGTTGGTACATACCGCAGGTCCTGATCACCTGGACGTCAGGTTTCCCCGGTGGCGCACTTCTCTTTTGTCTAGTGATACCTTGACAACCCGCTGTCCCAATAGCCAGGACAGCAGTATATGTTGGTGAACCTGCTTGCTGACTGAGCAAAATGTTTATCCATTTGAGGTCGACGCTCATTTACCTCCAGTCACGCAGATATTGTAGCCCTCCAACTGTTTTGATTTTGCATACTCCTCTCTATCTCGTACCGATACGCTACTGGAACCGAAGCAAACCTGTTGCCGTTGTGTAACAACACCACTTTAAACTGCTCTTGGATGTGCCGAATAAACAGTCGCCACTCACTGGCATCGTATGCTGGGATCCCATAGCGAGTAGTAGCCTGCCAACTTCACTGCAATACACACAAGGTTACCATCAGACTGAAGAGCCTCCGCAGCTCTGCTTCTCTGTTACCGATAAAATGTTACTCTTGTGCCAGTAGTCAGTATTCATTTTTCATGCAATCTCGAAGCCAACAGCTCAGGACAACTTCGGCAAACACAACTCTCATACAAGATCGTTCAGTTCACCCGTGGGAACCAATACTACCAATCCGACTGTATTTTCGATGGATGAATAGACATCACCAGGCATTGGCATCCCTACTTAGAGTACTAATTTAGCACATGCTTCCCGAATATCGATCGCAATAAACTTGCTGCTTCCATTAGCAACAAGGAAAGGTAACATCTATACAGCTACGTAGTGCGAGCATAAATTTTCAATTCCTAGGAAATACAAAAATAGGGTCATATGCACCAAACGGAGTATACAGCAAAAATACGAGAATACTATATGTAAACCACCTACCGGAATACTATATACTGCTACAAAAGTCCATTATAAGAAATAAATTTAACCTTTTTTTGTATGACCTACTTAAGTTATCTTTATTTTTCCCTAAAGGGATGACCGAACTTTGTAAAAACTATTCGGAGTCAATAGCAAGGATTATTCGGCGAATATTCTATTCGGCGAATTACTTTTAGCCGAATATTCGTTATTCGGTATTCGGCTTTTTTCACTATCGGCACATCGCCATAATATATATATATATTATATATATATATATATATATATTATTATATTATAATATATATATAGTAGTATATATATATATATATATATATATATAATATAAAATATAAATATATATTATATATATAATTTATATATATTATATATATATTTAATTATATATATATATTGAAAATCATTGCAGTCACTTACCGCTTCGGATTTTTCAATTTAACAACTTAGCCAAAATAAAAAAAATGATTTTTTTAACATTTTATACTATTATATATATATATATTATATATATAAATATATATATATATATAATATATAAATATATATTAATATTATATAATATAATACTATATATTATTTAATATTATATAGTATATATAATATAATATATTAATATATATATAATATTATATATATATATATTAAATATATAATAAATATATATAATATATAAATATATATAATATATATAATTATATATATTTCCCAGCTAATAAGTGATATATCTTTGAATTGACAGTGTTCTTTGGTGAACAGAAATTTTTTATTTCGTTACCAAAAATTCATTGTATATTGTCCATCAGCTCTTATTTTCGGAGTTAGTATTTATATACGATATATATATACCATATATATAATTATATATATATATATATATATAGTATAATATATATATATAATATATATATATATATATATAATATAATATGATATATATATATATATAATATATATATTTATATTATATATTATATATATATATTATATAGTATATAAAACATAGTATATATTAATATATATATATTTCAGGACATAGCCTGTGTTATTTATATAACATTCTGAAGTTACTTTTGTGCTGGTGCTGTGTTCCCCAATAAGAATTACAAGATATTTTTTGAAAACTGGTTCTCGTCCATGAATTTGGCAGGTGTTTTGAGGGAGAAGGGTATTCTCTTTGCATCAACTTTGCGCCCAAATCGACTGAAAGGAATCACATTCAAGGAGAAAAAGATCTGAAGACAGAGGGAAGGAAGGCTTACTGATGAATTAGTTCGAAGAGTTACTGATCTGGTTGCCATACGTTCGGTAATAACAAGTCGTACACTATATCCAGATTATGGCTGGTATTGGAACCACACGATAGGGCCGCAGTGGAAGCTAAGGAAAACAAATATGTTGAACGAAAGGCCATTTGTTGTACAGTAATACAACAAGTACATGGGCGAGTTGATCTAGCGGATATGCTCATTGATTTATACCGGATCAACTTCAAGTCCAGAAATGCACACTCGTATCTTTTATATTGTGTGGACCATTAGCGTTTTCATGCCTGCTGTTATACTGGAGGGTCCGATTGAGCAAAAGGTCCTCAAAAAGTAACATGCCCACTAGTGCGATTCAAAAACGAACATAGCGCATGGGCTTATGAATTGTCAGTATGGCACCCCGTAAGGAACCTTCGAAAGCGGCAGAAGGCAATGCAGAACGAGAAAACAAGTCAAAAAGAGAATATGCCCCGCAACAATCTGATCAGAGCATGCAACTTTTCCCATGCCAGTGTTACAGATGAGTAGACAAACTTGCAAACTTTGCAAAAGCTCAAGATGTCAGTCATTTGCGAAAAATGCAAAGTTCATCTTTTCCTCCTCCCTCGGCAACAAAATACCACATGCTTGTTCAATATCTTAAGCATTAGTCTATCTTCTTATTACCCCTCTCTACCTATGCTCTTCTTAGATATATGTGCAACGAAAGTTAGATGAGATCCTTAATCAATTAACTAGAATAGATCACTCATAACCTCAGGGTAAATAATTAATAAGATGGAACGGGTATAGAAAAATAGATGTATTTTTCTTTAATTAATATCTTTTTCATATAGTTGTTTTCACACAGAATAGATAATATATTATTTATTATGTATAATAATCAGGAGTGGGCCACAGACCCTTTAAATATATATTTATCAGTGAAGATACTTAAATCCCCAATATTATATACATTTCATTAGAAAACAGTTTGCAATTGGCGGCACTTAATAGATGCCATGTTACTTTTAACTAAGACGTTTCACCGTTCTTTCTAATTTATCTATGATTATTCTGCCACTGGTGGAATCAAATGCGTATCAAAATTGACACTTTAAAAGATCTTATTATAAGACGAACATTAAGTAATAATGTCTAACACTTTAATTTAATACAAAAATAATAAATATTGTGTGCCCGGCGGTTGCCCGAGACACTTGGTTAAGGCTCTGATGTCGGGACCTCTCTAACTCTTCCCTGTTTTGGCGTCAGATATTGCCGGACCGGGAAAAGACTCTCTTATTGCCTGATTAAATTTTAAATAATACAAACAACAACATAATAAAAACATAGTGGATGTTATAGATGTAAAGTAATTTTCCCGTACAATACTAATACACATAACATTGGACTGTGTTTTCTCCTTCTCATAATAATAGCTTTACAATTACAATAATATGTATAAAAATAACATCTGTAGATATACAGGTTCCGTACTCATGTGATTTCGTGATCAAGAACACCAGCCTTAAATTCTAAATAAAATATTTTTAAAAATTTTTTTAAGTTATAGAAATATTCCGTAGAATTTTTCATTTTTACCGATAAACTTGTCTAAGGTCTACCCACACGTGATGACGTCAGAGGACACAAAGCTCAATAGCTCCTCCCCTCTATGTACCACGACATTATTATTTCTCTATTTCAGGCAAATATTTAGAAAGATTTCAAGATTAATTGAAAGTCTATTTAATTAACGGCAACATAAAATATTATAAACATTATCTTAATCAGACAGATCTTACCATTGACACATAAAATAAACTCGTATATAACTAATTATAATAGTTTGCCTTATATTTTTTCTTAATCAGTGGACCAAATTTCTAAACCATTACCAATTACTTAATGAAATAACAATACAATAATGTACACATGCAGATCTCCAGCATCGACTTGGTCATTAAAGACCCACAAAAATAGCTATTTGTGAAAAATTTCTAAATTTTAAAATATTTCTAAAAATACCAAGTTAACAATTTTCTTCCTCAGAGAAGGAATTTTATATGAATAACAACGGTAACTCCTTAAAGTCCGGTTACCAGCATTTCTTAAAGTTTTATTTACAAGTTCACCCTTCTTTCCCTCCCAATTTGGGGGGATAAGAGTACCGAAGGAGGGGATTCCCACCTCCTCACATTGTAAACGTTTATTTAAAATATGCACAAGATTCCTAGAATTATATAACAAAAAGACGTCTATCTGATTTTCCATTATTCTATAACATCTTCTGCAGCTTCGAAATCATCATTAATTACATTTTAATTATAATTTTTTAATAAAACAAAATAAATTATAAGAATTACATTTTCACTTAACAAAAACAAATACCATTTGCGCGGGAGAAGAATTTCTATGTTCTTTCGATGCTCTCCGAGACAACGTTACGATGGCTTAGCGCTTTAACAGCAGGCAATGTTTCTGAGCTTTGCTTTTAGTTACCCGCATAAGCGATTAACTTTTGTCTTTCATACCTTCCCAATTTTATTATATCCTCGAACTCATCGACGCTTTATTTTTTATTTCTTTGTTGTGTCTGTTATTGTTTCTTAGCCGCTGGTTCTTGAATTATCAATTTTGAGCAAAGCTTTCGCTTATCTTGCCTTGTGTAGTCTCAATGGGGGGCGGGAGTTTTTCCTCTACCGTACCCATATAATAGGCAGGACGAAGCTTTCTGGTATTGGCCTTCATTGGAAGATCTTTTGTTTTTTTTTGTTTTTTTTAAGCACGGTGATTTTCCGTTTTTGAAATGATTTTTTTTTTTTTTTTTTTTATTTTTGTTCTATTTACGGTTTTCTTGAGACCTTTGGCAGCCTGTTTATTGACTAGCTGATACTCACGTCATTACCGATTTTCTGTGAATTATCCACTATTGACTCTCACGACTTGTTTTAATAACTTCACGTGGTGAGTCAGTATTATTATATTATATTTTATTCCCTTTTTATCAGACAGGTTGGTATTTTTAAGTCACGATACTGGGTTGTCACCACAAATGTAGCACGACGTAGATGAGATCGCTTAATCAATTAAACCTAGAATTAGATCACTCATACCTCGGGTACAATAATTATAAGATGGACGTTATAGAAAAATTAGTTGATGTTATTTCTTTATTAATATTTTTTTATTTTGTAGTTTTCACACATAATAATAGATATTATTTTATTTTGAATATAATAAAAAGGAGTGGGCCACAGACCTTTTAAATATATTTTCGTGAATACCTAAATCTCCCCATATTATATACATCTCATTCTGAGAACAGTTGCAAAAGTGGCGGCAGTAAATAGATGCCAATGTTCTTTATAGATCGTTATCACCGTTCTTTCTATATTTCCTATATTATTATCTCCACTGGTGAATCCAACTTAGCGTATTCAAAGACACTTAAAAATCTTAATTATACGAGAACATTAATAATAATCTTAACACTCTTTCAATTTATTAGCAAAACATAATAAATATTGTGTGCCCGGGCGGTGCCCGAGAACTTGGTAACGGCTCTGATGTCGGAGCCTCACTAACTGGCGTCCTCTCTCCTTTGGCTTCAGATATCGCCAGGGAAAAAGAACTCTTATTGGCTGACTTAAACTTTTAAATATACAAACAAAAAATAATCAAAAAAAAATTATGTGTGATAGTAATAATAGTAAGTAAAATTTTCCCTCGTACATACTAATACACAAACGATTATACATGAATAAACGTTTTAAATATAGTTATTACAATTACAATAAAGATTATAAAAAACATTGTATTCTTTAGTTACGGTAGTCCGTACACATAATATACTATATAATACTATATATATATATATATAGATATATATATTATATATATATATAATATATATATATATATATATAATATATATATATATATATATTATATACTATATATTATAATATATTTGAAAAAAGAAATTATATACGTAATTATTAAATGTTATAGATATGAAAAGAAATATAGTATATATATATAAATATATATTATATTTATATATTTAAATAAATATATATATATATATATATATTATATATATATATATATATATATATACTATATATATATATTATATATATAATGATTTTATATTTTCATATTTCATATGTACAAATTATTTTAAATTTAAAAAATTCAAAAATATTACAATTATTTCTATTTTCAATAAACATAATTTGCATGGGTTAGTTATAACTTATCCTGCTTGTCAGAGTCAGATATATTGCTAGAAGTGCCAAAAATTAAACATATAATAAATTCAGACTCAGTCACTGCTGACTGTTTTTATTTTGGACAATTGGCTTAATTTTGTTTTCAAAAAACAGCTCTAATGTTTATTTAATCCTATTCACCTTGGAATTTGCAAGGAAACATAATTAGCGTACAATTGTTTCTCATAAATTGGTCTTAAAGGGTTAACAAAGAAAACTCCCTTCAAAAACTGTAATCATATACCCCACTCAATCACAACCAATAACAACCTCAAATTTCACAACACTAAACACAGCCATCCAAAGTTTTCAGAATACTTACAAAGTAATATCTCCAGATGGTTGTTTTCGCAGTCTTTATATTTAAGAGAAAAATAGAATAATTCGAAATAATCACCCCTCCCTACCCAAACGAATCCCGCTCATACTCGATAACTCCTCCCTGCCTCCAAACAACAATCAGACCGTATAGCAAACATAATATGCTCACAGTCTTTCGACAAACCAACAACCACCAAATTAACAGCAGAAAATTAAAAAAACAACTCAAGAAAACTCCCACTCAGACCAAACCACCCAAACCCCTATACAACAGAAAAGGATATCCAAACTAATCAAAAAATTCACACAGACTACAGGACCAGACTCAATCTATCTAACTACATTTAAAAGCACCTCAGTGAAAAAAGACACTATCTCATATATCACAAGAAAATCTTTCAAAAAATCCTGGACTTAGCTACGATACCACTCAATCGAACAAGCAATCAATACATCCAAAATACTTAAACGAACAAACCACAAATCCCCTCCTTACTCAATCTATCAGGAAAAATGCTGGAGAAAACTAATAATTAACACCAAAATTACTCCCCCTACTCATCACCCTCCCAGATTCCAAACATGAGCCTGTAAAAGCAAACCCACTCCACAACTACAGCACCATATAGTCCCTCACCCAAGTACATCATCAATGGCTTTAACCAATCCCCATCCCATAGACCATTCTCACACAATCGACATCAACAAACCTTTGACACTGTCCCACATTCATTCTCATTCAAAAATCCTTCAATCCGCCCCTAGAAAATAACGACAAAAATGGTTTGTAATTTCTCACTAACGTTTGGCCAAAGTTCTCCCAAAAAAAAATCTCTCCACTCCATTAAATTACCAAACGGGCGTTCCACAAGGCGCCATTCTCTCCATTCCTCTTCAATCTTTTCAACAGCAGACCCTGCCCACCCCTACCCCACCAACTCATTACACAATTATGCAGATTCTATATCAGCCTCATTTCCGCAACATCAACGTAAGCATAAGCACTCATCACCACCAAAGTAAACTTACACAATTAGAAACTTGGTTACTCTCCAACAGAATGACTGCCTTCTCTCTCAAATCCTTCCATCACCCTCCAAACCACTGACCACCACAATCTTCACTCCACCAATAGTTTCTCCTGAACAACAATGCCCATCCCCCTAACAAAACCAAAAAAACTATTAGACTTAACTATATGACAACACATGACGTTCTCCCACATCAACCAAATCACCTCAAGTTTAACTCTAACCCCCCTCCCAGCAAACCCCCTTAAAAAAAAGATCCATACATACCACTAACTACACCAGCTAAACTGCCACATTTCACTGACATATTAATTAAACTAAGAATACCTCTGCAAACCCTTTCCCAACACACTTCAGTGACATTGAAACACCACCCTTACCACATTATAAACAAACTCCTCAGGAACAAATATAAACTATGTTCCCCCGCATTTCCCTGCACTGTCAAAAATACTAACTAAAAAAATAGTTACAAATCACACAAACACCACCCTCAAATTATCACTAGATGCAAAACTACCACCATCCAAACGATTACATACGAGCACCTTACATCCACTACATCCATCATCTCCACCAACCTGAAGATGTGGGACTCAATCTCTTACCAGAAACTCTAAATCCAACCCACCCATGTCACCCAAAAATAATCTCTAAACCCTCCCGACACAGACAAAAATCCCCACCCTCCTCACCAGTAAAATTCTATAATGACATCTACAACACTTATTCCCCTTCCAATAGGCCATGCTACAATATCCATACAAATCTAACTAACCGTACCTAGCACAAACCACCCTAATAACTTTTTTTTTACACGTACCTACAAAACCGCCCTAAAATAACTTACTAAACTCTCCCTCCCCAAAAATTTACCTATTGAAGAAACACTGTCCAGAACGGGGCCAAATTACCTATGCCCAGAGCAAGATCAGGTCACCACCAAAAAACTTCTTACAATAAAAAATATATATATATATAGTATTCAACTAGACAATGTTACTCCCCCACCTGCACCAGAGTCACATTTCCCCAGACACAATGGAGCACCTCCTTCTCCTGGGGTGCTCCGCTCTTGATGCCCCCCATGCCGACTTCTCTGTATCTTCTCTTCTCGACCTGTGGAACGCCCAAGAGGTGTGGCCGGCTTCCTGGAAGCAGTTTGGCCTCCGAATTGAGGTTGGGCCAGGGGCAGAAAGTAGGAAGTATATATATAATTATTATATATATATATATAATTATATAATATATTATATATAATATATATATTATATATATATATATATATATAATATATATATATATATTATCGATATAGCTATTCGTTTAAACTTACCATGTGTTTCAAAAAAATATGGTCCATATGCAACCCTTACTATATATATATAATATATATATATATAATAAATATTAATAATTATATATATATATATATATATATATATATATATATAGTCTAGCAAAATTGAATTCATTAAAATATAATCATACAGATATATTGATTATCAGAAAAATATTAATGCAATTATATTATAAAAAATCAGAAAAAAACATTGTGTGATATCCCTATAAAAACGAAATTTAAGCCATTAAAATATTGTAACCTTCTATTCTTTTATTCTCTGAATATGCTGAAAATATATGCTCAATTTATTAAAAAAAAAAACTATAAAAGATTTTTTTATACCATTTGTAAATTAAATATTTATAGTTTTTCATACATTTACGATGAAACTCAAGTATGAACTGTTACACTATTACCAAAGTTTCCATAGAGCAGGAATGATTGACTCACCAGAACTAAAAAATTACCTCTAACTACATGGTCTTGGCTCAATAATAAACCATAAAGTCAGTATCGAATTTTTTTTCTTATATTACGGATGTCATCAAAGGTCAACCTCACACAAAAAACATTAAATTTGTCTCTTGATAGGCTAAATCTTTACACAAGTAAACATCAAGTTTTGTCTTAATATAGCCTATTTAATACAATATAAAAATTTATTTTCTTTCTGTAACAAATTCCATAGGTAAATTGTTCAATTTCAAACTCACTAAATTGCTGTAATCAATCATGAAACTTACCACAATTACACAAGGTAAATTTATACAGGACCTTCAACATACCAAAATTGACATACCATAATCTACTATTTATAATAAACTTAATAATTTGCCCAAAATGACAATGATCAGTTACATAACTTTTTCTCTTTCCAACCCAAATGTTTCAAAAGTCTAATAAAAGGATCCATCGAAGCGCCAGCTCACTAAGTATTAAAATTGTAACCCAGATATTTATTAATTTTTAAAACATATTGTCATTTCTCTCAGCTTCTCTTCTGTTGGCAATTACGACATTATAACTTTATGACCGAGGTTCACTGTTCATTTTTTTATTATTTTTTTTTTTTTTGCGATAATTTTGCAAGTTTGTTGTTTATAACTCATTGTCCCTTCCATTCAGTTATGCTTTTTGTTTTAGCTTAACTTTTATTTTGTATGAATAAACGAAATAAATTTATTGGTTCTGCACTTTTCTTTAAAACTCAAAATCAGTTTTTAACCAAAAATTTTTGATTAGCTTGTCAAATTCTATCATTCATCCAAAACTTTTTCGAACATACCTTATTATTTAATACATTTTTTTACTTGCTATATTTCTAATTTTAATAAATATTCATAACATTGAAAGATGTTAATTTTGAAATTTATAAGGAAATAACATTAAGAAAAACCACCCCTTTTGCAGGATTTTTAAGAAATACCCAACATAAATATGATATTAATAATTGTACTTGTATCAATTTACATACCTGAATATAGTTTAAAAATTTAAATAATTGCCCCAAAGTTTTATGCCAGTCTAGTTTTGAAATTTTATGATCCTAACTTTGGTAATATTTATTCAAAGTACAAATTTTAATTTTCAATTATGTGAGCTTTATATTTTGAGTTTGACGCCCAGATACGATAATTAATAACAAATATTTAAAGTTGATATCTTAAAAATTTGTCGAGATTGTTAAATAAACTACTAAAACTAAGAGCTCACTAAATCTGCTTCTATAATATATAATTATATTTTATATTGCTTGTTTGATACCTCAAATAACTTTTGCTCTATAGATGGTAAAATAAGTCAATGCACCACTTGAAACGTTTATTTTCAAAGAATTTATTCAGTCACATGTTTCAACAAAATTGAAACGTTTTTATTGAAAATCACTTTACACTTTCATAGAGTGCTATAATTATTTGAAGCTCACTTAAACATTATTTTAAGTAAATTTTAATCTTTATAAAAGAATAAAATAAAGAATATATAATTTAGAGTTTTACTACTGATAACTTTAATATTTAGATTACTTTTTATATGCTATATGCACTACATGCTTTCCAATTAGGAATCAGACAACTGATTTCGACTTTTTTTGATTTCCGAGTCTGATTATGCTTCTGGTTTTCAACTCAAACCATTGACTACTGATAACTTTGCATAAATTTAAAATTATTAATATAAGTCTTACTCTATCTCTTTACATTCCTTCTAATCTCTGCCTTACTTACTCACTTCTTCATTCTGTCTCTCCTTTAACTGTAACTTCTATAATATGTTTTCCATCTCTCTTTCATTCTATCATATGTGTCCTATACTATTTACTTGACTCTCATTAATTAATCTCCGTTAGCATATATAAAGAAAATAATTTATGTATTCAATATCGAATTAAAGTAAATTATCTTATTAACATATCATTATAATATTTATTTTTATTATTAATTATTATTATAATTATTTATTCGAAATTGTAATTATTATATATCTAGTATATAAGTTATATTATAATATTAATTAATTAATTAGTCCTATTGATAACTTTATTTAAATTCACTCTAAATTAACAATTAATTATATATTATTAGTTAAACTATATAATCTCACTTATTATGCTCTAATATGCAAATCAACGTAACCTATCATCTAGCTATTTTCCAAACACATGATCTCCTCAACATATTATAACAGATTAATTTACGACCTATAGATTACTATTTTCAATTAATTTTAAATTATAACAGAAAATTTTATCACATGCCTTATTAATTATCATACAGAAAAACAGAATATCCGCAATGGAAGCCTACAACCATAGGTTCTTTCCCTTAAAAATTAGTAATTTAATTAACAAAAATTTATTCTAACATAATTTATGCTTTATCCTAACTTATCCCTTTATATATATATATTATTCCCTCCCCAGCGCCTTTACGTATGTTGAAAGTTGTTGTACTCCTCCCCTTTCTCCTTTTAACTACTCTTACTTCCTTCTTCCCTTAATTCAAATGAACTATAATAATATTAAATATTAAATTAATTATGTATTTCTTTATTTTAGTAATATTAAATTAATATCTAATTATAAATAATTAGTTTGTATATTATTAGTATTTATTTACACTCTACGTATACTCTAAGCCATTGCTCAATTATTCCAAGTCTTAAAAACAACAAGATTAGAAATATAACTAATAAATATCTAAATGTATATCATAAATTAATTAATCTTACTATATATTCTATTTCTTCCTCTTTTATGTTTTTATTTACTCATTTACTTATTTATTCTTTACTTTACTTCTTCATTATTTTACTTATTACTTTATTTTAAGTTGTTTATCACTTCTTTATCTATTTATATATTATTATTTCATATTTTTATCTTTTCTCATTTTTATTTTATCATTTATACTACTTATTTACTATTACTATTTATTCATTTTCTTTTCATTCTTCTTTTATACTTCTTCTTTCTTCTTCACTTTCTTTACTTTTCTTTCATTCTCATTTTCTTACTTCATTCTTACTTCATTACTATTTACTTCCTTTCTAACAACACTTATCTTTTACTTCTTTTACTCATTCTTCTTCTTTTCTCTTTATTTATTATTACTTCTATATTTTTATAAGATGGTTTTATTGTTAAATTTTGTTATAATTATGTACAATTATTTAATTTTCTACAATTTATATTGTTCATTTAATTTATAATTTAATTAATAAGTTTATTTTTAATTATATTTACTTAATTATAATTTATAATATTATTTTATATTTGTTTAGAATATTCAATAATTTAAAAATATAAAAAAAAAATATATATATTATATATATATATATTATATATAATAAAGACATATACACTTATAAACTATATTGACGGCTTGAACAGAGACCTTAGTTCTCTCACCACTGCTGTTATCATAACTCTCCAAATCACAAATATTCTCAATCCTATTCATAGTCACTATTAATTAATGTTACTAAGGTTTTGAAGTGTTACATAAGTGATCAATTCTCGAAATGGATAGTTTAGTTATCAAGAAAACGTAAATCGCAGGATAGCGAAAACTTGTTAAAACCTACCTTTAACGTGAAAGTTTTGAACATTATCATTTCTGGATCTTCAACATCAAAAAAATTTTCTTTTAAAGAAAATAACCGTAGTTAGAGATTTATTTGTCTTACGGATTTTCATGAAACAAACGATGCAGAAATCACGTTCCCTATGATCAAGTGTTGTGGTGAAACAGTGCCCAGGCAATGAAGTCAATAAGGATCCCCCCCAGCACTGAGAGAGGCACTTCACCACTGAGTAAGCAAACACCCAGGTGTATCTCCAGAAACCTGGCTCAATATTTTCAAGGTTAATACGAAATCAAGTGAACCAGTTGTTATCAGATGTTGAAGAGATTTACCAAAGTTGACGCTGCTCTCGAAGCTTCATTTAAAGTTGCCCGAACTGCTCGCCAAGAAATTGAACCTCATACAACTGGAGAGGATACCATTATCCCGGCGTGCAAAAATTATCGTTGAAACCATTCTTGGGCAAGATGCGGGAGATCATATTGCAAAGGTTCCTCTCTCAAACAATACTATTAGCCGTAGAATATTTGAAATGTCATTAAATATAAATGAACAAAGTCATAGATAAAATAAAAACTCACCATAAATTTGTTTACAAATAGATGAAAGTACTGATATTACTGCCAAAAAATCAGCTTCTTGGATTCTGTAGATTTATTAACGGTAAATATGTTTCGTGGAGCAGTTTTTGTTTTGCAAGAGTTGGAAACAATAGTACCCTGGTGCCGATATTTTTCGCTTTCGTCTACTTCCCTATCTCAAATAACTGCATGCGTCTTTTTCTTGGAACGCAGACATAGTTGTGGAATATGTAACCTGAGGATGCACCATCACATGAAGGAAAGTTAAGGATTTATAGGGCGAGCTTTAAACAGGAACAATATAAGATCATATGAAGCCTTCTACTGTAGTAGAAAAATCCATGAGGTTAAAGCAAGTTCTGCTGAATTATAAAATCAATAAAGGTTTTTAGTTGAAAAAGTATAGCATTAAATTAATATTAACAATCCGAAGACCTTATGAAGTTATAATATAAATAGACCTCTTTATAGAGAAAAAATATATGTTGTAGAAATGGTATGCCGGATATCAATTATATATAGTCATTTATTATTACATGCAGTTGATACAAGAAGTAAGGAGGTTGAATGTTATCGTGTCGTGGTAGGTACTGTACTGAAGCCGCGGTTTTCTCAACAGCGCTCAATGTGTAAGAAGAAACTAAAAAGTCTTTTGAGAAAGAAGAAGACATGAAGCATTTTCTCTAGGGTTGCGGCAAAATGATATTGGTGTTTACAGCTGTCATATCTGTCAGCTATAAAGTTTTTAGTAAAACAAAATTAATTAAATACTTCATTGGCAGGGACCGACAAGAAAACAATAAACTTCTTGACCATAAATGAAAAGTTTCAATGGGAAAGAATAGCTTCCTTGGAAGTCTGCAATTGAGAAAAATGAATTTTTCAAATTTTCCATCCCTTTTAAAATTTTCGGAACGTAATGGCAAGGAAAAGCTAAAAAGATCTCATCTCTTGATGGAGACCTACAAAAGATTTAAATAGATAAGTACTTTCCTTCTTTGTCCGTTAAGAATCTTGAGTGGTTTGTTCCCCCATTTCCCATGGCATATATTGATAAGAACTAAGATTTCAATTCAGCATACTGAAAGAGGACGATATTTAAATTAGATCGTCTGCTCTGATTCTTTTAACTGAAAATTAAACTTGAGAAATGACCATGAAAAAGGGTTTATATCGCCCCGGGATACAAAAAGGAGTATCCTAACCTTAGTGCAAAAGCCAACAAGTTTCTCTTCTTGGGGCCATTTTTCAAAAACATCATAATAACTTGTGTGAACAAGCTTTCTCTGCAATGGTCACAATAAAATGCAAAACACCAGAAATAGATTGTTGAATCTTGAAGAAAAATATGCGTGTTTCGTTATCAAACATCAGACTCTAACATGCATCAAATATTTGTGCTCCAAGCAATCAAGCCTGAATTTCCCATTAAAATATTATCTTATCGATTCTAACCGCAAATTCAAGATTTCAAATTTTAAAAAGTATGTTTTATATATATTTTAAATTTAAAATCTATTATTATTATTATTATTATTATTATTATTATTATTATTATTATTATTATTATTATTATTATTATTATTATTATTATTATTATTATTATTATTATTATTATTATTATTATTATTATTATTATTATTATTATTATTATTATTATTATTATTATTATTATTATTATTATTATATTATTTTATAATTATTATTAATATTAATTATTATTTTATTATTAATTATTAATTATTATTATTATTATTATTAATTATTAATTATAACAAGTGTGCCTTAAAAATTCCACAGCCTTAAAAATTTTTTTGAATTCAAAAGTTGGGAATCACTGGTATAGACTTATATTGCCCACAATACATATAGTGCTCTTTTAGTTTATAATTGTTTAAAGAAAATGTGTTTTGAATGGTTACCATAAAGTATATAAAAAATTAATCTTCATTTTCCCTCTTATTCCAATATCATATTCACAACATAGTTTTCGAAAAAGCACTCTACCACTACTCTCCTAACCGATTTAACCCAACACATCCTCACGGGTTTTCACCAAACTCCTCCCCATCCAGCGTACTCATCTAGAACCAATAGACATAGACATCGAGAGTTGTTATATGTATTGAAACTTAAAGAAATTAAACCTTCTTTATAAATATTTATGTAAACTTAGGCCCTTATATTGGTTACTTTATAATTAATTAATTATCACTTTAACCAACAATGCCCGTTAATAATCTATGACAGTTAACTAAATTTCCTTTTACGAAGAAAATTTTTAATGTTACGACAACAATGATATCGCAAATATTAAAAAACAACATTAAGTTCATACGACAGGGTTTAAAAATACTTTATAATTCCTCAAACTCTTAAAAACTCAGAAACCTAAATACACATTACAACTGACCCCCTCCCATATTATATATATATATAATATATATATATATTAATATATATAATTATTATTTATATATATATATATTATTATATATATATATAATTTTTATATATATAATATATATATATATAGAAAAATTTTAAGATCATCGGGTCAACAAAACATGAACATTGACATTATTAGTTTTTATGTTTTTATAAAACTTTAGTGAAGCTAGAAAAATTGTGATATGTTTGATTTATATTCCATTTTTCAGGTGATAGGTCCAGGCTACGGTTATGGATAAAATTTTTTGCTGAGTTTTTGTTCAAATATTGTAGTGTTAATGTAAATTAACCATGAAGTGTGACATAGATTTTATATGAAAATTGACCTGGGGGGGTAGGGGTAATAAGATTAGGTTGAGTTTTGGTCGATGATGATAGCTTATCTACAGTATACATACAGTTACCTTTGCTAATGGTTACAGTTTATTTGTATACAAGATATGTCAAGTATGTTATGTTTTTAGTTTAGGCTATATTATTACATTGATATGAGGGGTAGGTGAGGTTAGTTTGAGATTTTTAGGTAATGTTAGTCACTTTACTTATGATAGACTGAGAACATTGTTAATGAAAGTAGTTTATTCGTACATAAGGTATGTTAGGTAAGTTGTGAATCATTATATTCTTGGTTCAGGTTGTGGTTTGTAAGCTCTAGTAACTCTAAAACTTTGTTAGGCCAACATTTATTCGGTGCTCAAGCCTCAATGTGATAGTTAGGTTGGGTTATGATAAATTTTTGTTAAGTTTCTGTTAAATATTGCAATTTGATGTTAAATTAATATTGAAGTGATATAGATATGAATGCATGGCAAGGGTAGGCTGAGCTTTTTATGCAGTGCTAACTAGTTTACCGTGACATTTATTTATTGTTTAGAGTGGAAGATAGCTAGGTCGTGGTAAATTTTTGTAAAGTTTTGCTAAATATTACTATGATAGAGAAAAATAGCATAGATACGCTAGAATTATGTTGGAAAAGTAGGTATAGGCCATGACATTTATTTATTGTTTAGAGTGGGAGATAGTTAGGTCATGGTAAATTTTTGCTAAATAATACTATGATAGAGAAAAATAGCATTGATACGATATAAATATTTTGGAAAAGTAGGTATAGGCTAAGTTTCGTAAGGCGTTGTGAACTACTTTACAGGCAATATGCATTGAATTTTGTTATTGCTAACTGCTTTTTCACACATAATGTGTGTTACGCATGTTATTTTTATGCTATAGATATTAAAGAATGAATGATTTAACTAAATTATTGAGGAAACTCATACATACCAGAACTGTTTTTATGCAATGTTTGTAATAGCATTGACGCTAAAAATTTGTCTACTTGTTTTACTATTTTAATTAAAATAAAAAAATTAGTAAAACTTAAAATGTTCTTTAATCAATAATTATGTCATGCCGTACCAAAAAGAACTTCATTTTGTTTATGTTAAACTAATACATAGGCAAAAACTGATGACGTAAGCTGTAAAACGACATGAAAGAGTAATCGAAAGAACAGGCCCATGTTATGGACGGGCTATTGGGGGGAGATACTAGGTTGTTTGCGCTACTGCTTTACTGTTTAGTAGAAGAGTACATGCTTTTTAATAAAACTTCTTAAATTTTAATCAGTTTGAAATAAAATGTAAAGACTCTATATACGAACTCTAACTAAACAACATCTTTGTACGTGGATTGACTTAAGCCATACATTAATCTAGGACGACCGGGCGGCTAATTTTGCCGGCCGGGGCCGGGGCCTCTAATTTAGCCGGCCGGCCGGGCGGGCCGGGGCGGGGCCGGAGGTTAGTAAAATTGGAATGTAGTCAAAAAACACTGAAAGTCTTAAAACTTAGGATGAAAATAAAATAAAATTTAATTAATTTAATAATTTAAATTATAAAAAAGAATACATAATTAATTCAATAAAATAAATATTTACGAAAGAAATATTTTTAGAAGATCTTGATTATATAGAAAATAAGTTTATTAAATTATATATATATATAATATATATATAATATATATTATATATATATATATATATATATATCATATATATACTATACTTATATATAATATATATATATATATATATTATATAAAATATAATTATATGTATTATATTTTATAAATATATATATAATATAATATAATATTTATATATAATAATATATATAATATATTATATTATATATATATTATACATATAATATATATATAAATATATGTGATATTTATATATATATATATATATATATATATTTAAAATATATTATATTATATAATATATATAGTATAAATAATATATATATACTATAGTATATATTACATATACATAATAATATAAATATAATATATAATAAAAAATTTATAAGAAATATATATATATATGTATATGATTATAATATATATATTAATTAATATATTATAAATATTATATATATATATTATAATAAGTATATATATATATATATATTATAATAATATAATATATAATATAATATATATAGGTAAATATATATATATAATATATATATAAAATATAGTATATTATATATATATATATATATATATATATAATATATATAATATATATATATATAATATAATATATATATTTATGTATATACTATAATATTAGAATCTGTTTTGGCGTTTAGTGATATATTTACCTTTAGAGAGGAAGCCTTGGATTCTTTTTTAGTATTATGGTTTACTGTCACTTCAACCCATTGAGCTATATGTACAGAAATCTAAAAACATTGTTAAAAATTATTATTTAATGCAAAAAATTTAAAATTAAAGTTAATTTTCGTCCCGACACGCGAGACCTCTTCAGCCTAAGGGACTGGATTTCTTTCTTTATCTTCATCGAGTTCAAGTCGTGTTTCAGTTGGTCTTGCTGATTTCTTCATGGTGTTGTTGAAATATTTGATTTTTTCAGATATTCATTTTGTAAAAAATCTATCTTAACTTCACCGGCATGCTTATTGTAGTTGTTACTATTATAAATTGCAAAAGGATTCCATGATTTTGCGATGTTCGTCTGATTTTGATATTTATGATCATCTTTATATTGTGTGATATTGAGTAAGTGGCCTGTGTTAGGCCTATGACTTGTTAAAGCTGAATTCATGCTGTCCTTGTGAGGTCATCTGTATGTTGATTTCTTCTTTGCAAATCTATGTTTTCACCTATTATATGTTTTATAGCAAGTATTGCAGGGGATGTGATATATACAGCTTTGGGGAGATTTTCTTTTTTTGGGTTTGAGAATGTTTTTAAGGTGATGTTATTTGATGAATTGAGGTAAAATTTTTTGGTAATATTTGTTTAACGAATATAATGGTAATTGAGGAATTGTAAAGAAGGAGGTTGTGCTATTTTTCGGGGAAAAGTTGCTATAGTACCTCTTTTGCTTTGTTAAATGCTTTGTGATGAAAAACTCAGGATAGTAAAGTGATTTGAAGATTGCTGATGTACTTTAGTTCCGTGTGCTAGAAGAGGGGAGAGCATATACGGAAGGGCACGGAGAAATAGATGATGACAAACAGCAATTTTGTGTTGGGGAATGATTACGGATAGCAATGTTATATAGTTTTGCGAATGGTGTTTTATATATAGTAAATTGCAAGTAAATGTTATTCATGTGATTAAGGTATCGAGGAAGGAAGAGGTTGGTTGGAAGGCCATTTCTATCGCTATTACGGCAACTGCAAGGAGAATAGAGTTAGATAGTTTAGGAACATCATTGGGTTGGTGTTTGAGGGTAGGGAGGAACCAAAAATTTCATCTACATATCTAATCCCATAAACTATTGTTTAATAAAAGGTGGGTAAAAAATGATAAAATTCTGTTAGTTCCATATATATGTCTGAGTATGGGAGACAGTGGTGATCCCATACTCAGGCCGAAGTTTGCTTGTAATATTTGCCATTAAAATGGAAGAAGTTATGTATATATACAGCTTTGGGCCTTCCCGTTTCATATATTAAAACAGCTTATTATCTCATTTCAACATAACTTCTTTCATTTTAATGGCAAATATACCAAACAAATTTCGGCAGGTTATCGATCCCACTGTCTCCGCATACTCGAGTAAATGTAATAGTATATATGGAAACTAAACTAAGAATTATCATAATTTACGCGCCACCCTTTATTAAAGACAATAGGTTATTGGATTAGATCATGTAGAATGACATCTTTGTCTCCCTCCCTCAACAACACCAACCAATTGATTCCCTAGAACTAATAACTCTAATTCATCTTACAGCTTCAGGATACGATTGAAATGCCTTCAAAACTCTTCCCCGTCTTCGAACCTAATCACATGAATAACATATACTGCAATTTACTATATATAGACAAACCACACATTCGCACCCAAACTATATTACATTGCTATCTAATCACTTCCTCCAACACAAAATTAGCTTGTCTTCATCTCTATTTCCGTGCCTTTCGTATCATGTCTCTCCCCGCTCTTCTAGCACAAGAAACTAAAAACATCCACAATACTTTCAAATCACTTTTCTATCCTGAGTTTTTCATCACAAAGGCTTAACAAAGCAAAAAAGAGGTACTATAGCACCTTTTCCCGAAAAATCAGCAAACTCCTTTTTTACCAATTCCCAGATTACCAATTATGATTCGTTAAAAACAAATATTACCAAAAAAATATTACCCTCATTCCATCAAAAACAATACCTTAAAAACATTCTCAAACCCCAAAACGAAAAGAAAATTCTCCCCCAAAAGCTGTATATATCACAACCCTTGCAAACTTGCAATAAAACTATATAGTGAACTCAAGATTTGCAAAAAGAAAAACAACATACAGATGACCTGCACAAGGACAGCGTAAATTCAGCTTTAACAAGTCATAGGGGTAACACAGGCCACTCTTTCAATATCAACAATATAAAGATGATCATAAATATCAATCACACGCAACCATCGCAAAATCATGAATCCTTTTGCATTATAATAGTTAACAACTACAATAAGCATCCCGTTGAAGTTAAGGGAAGATTTCATACAAATGAATATCGAAAACATCGAAAATATTTCAACAACACATGAAGAAAATGCAGACCAACTGAAAACACACTCTGAAACTCATGAAGTATCAAGACTAGAAATTCCAGTCCCTAGTTAAAGAGGTTCTCGCCCCGCCCCCCCCCACGGCTCGGGACGAAATTAGCTTCCTTTTTAAAAATTTATTTCATTAACAAAAAGTGTCTTTAACAATGGTTTAATTTGTGGACATTTAGTAATAAAATGAATGACAGTTAAAGCATAATACTAAAAAAGAATCCAAGGGCTTCCTCTTCAATTATATTAATATATATATATATATAATATATATATTATATATATATATATATATATATAATATATAATATATATATATATAATATATATATATATAATATATATATATATTAATTATATATTAATATATATATATAATATTATATATATATTTATTATATATATATATATATTAATCAATTAAATAAATATTTTGAAAACGAGGATTTCGACAAAGATTTATTTTGCTTGAGAGTTACTTTAACAATAAAACATAATATTGAACAATTATTATTAGTCTTTTAGCAGAAAAAGACCTTATATATCAAATTTCGAATATTTTATGTTAAAAACTCGGAAAAATTATTATTTGGCCTCAAATTTTAATTTGAAATCATAGTAAAATTCAAAAAAAATTTGATATCATTAGTTAGTTATATATATTTTGCATCAATTTATAACAAAGCAGTAATGGAATCTTAATATATTTTTTTATTTTGTCTGATTTAACCCTCTATTATTTACTTGTAAATTACAGTTAACCCCGGTAGAAAACCCCGTTTTTCCTGATTATTGGCCCGGGGCAACGGACGCGGCGCGGGCGCTAAAAAATGCCGCGGTTGCCGGGAGCACGGGGCGGCCGGTCCCCGGTCGTCCATACATTAAACCAGTAGCGAGAATAGTTTTGACCTATTCCTCAGGTGCAACATTGCTTGCCATTGGCATGACTAAACTATTAACTTTCTTAAACTTTATCTTAGTAATTGAAACGGGCTTCTATAAATAATATGCATACAAGTTTGAAACTAAATGTAAGACTTCTGTAATAATACACGAAACTCAGCAATACACACACATCTGTGTACATGGAGATTGACAATCACACATTAAACAAGTCGAGTGCTAGTTTTGACTCGAGCACCTCAGTTGTGCAACATTAGGTTGCCTTTGAGTATGACTATTAAAGTCTCCCTCGATTTCTCAGTGCTAAGATTAAGGAAAAGCTGAAACATAAAGCTGTTGTTACGTCTTTACGTCTTTAAAATTTCATATTAAAGACCAAGTCTCGTTTTAAGGGTTCGTTTCCCATATCATATGGATCCTTAGACTCTTTAAAAGCATTGAAACTGTTAATTTCGATGCTCAACTTAATTGAAACATACATATAAACGCGGTTGGGTATATTTACTAACTCGGTACCACACCGGATCCTCATAGTGCCTGTATGATAGATATAATCACTCGTATTTGCTATGGACTTTTTTTAAAATTTCTTATATAGATATTTTGCAGTAAAAACAAAAAATGCTTATAAACCAAAAAACACTCTGTGCTTTTCTTTTCTTCCTTACATTAATTTTAAAACAATAAATAAAAAGTATTATTGCAATTCACTCAATTGATTGCAACACAAGTCTTTTCCTTGCTCTCAATTCTGCACTCTGTGCTGTTTCTTCTTTATTCTGACATTCATTGTATCCGTCATAGAGACTTCTTACTCGCTTCCTCCTGCTTTCTCCTTCCCTCCTTTCTCTCGACCTGCACTCAGTGCTTCTCTGACTCATGTGCTTTCCGTATATGAGACTTTCTTAACTCATTCCTCCTTCCTTCTTGCCCTGCACACGGTACAGTCTCTTCTTTCTCACCCCAAAATCCCTTCAAGGGAAATCCTAAACTCATTCTGAGACTTTCTGGTAACCACCAAAAAAAGTTATATACCTTTAAAAACATCAGGCTATAGATGATATTAATGATCTATAATATTCAAACCGAAGTTGAAGTCCAAAACGATGCTCCACCCACAGCCTCTAGCTCAAAACTCCAAGCAATCCAACATTAATGTAAACTCTGCACATGCAATTCAATCGTTCTTGTTTTATTCACGTCGTCAAATTTCAACCTTCTAGGTTTTTTTTCGTTTTTGGAGTGTACCACACAACCACCAGCTCTCAACGTATCAATTGTGTGAAACGAGTCGCGTACGGGGCTTCGACGCCAAACGCTCCTCCGAATCCTAATCCTTAGTCTCATGGACTCAATATTAAGTAATCGTGCTGTATGTGTGTGTATGTGTGTGTAAGTGGCAGCATGTCACGTATCGGCACTCCGTCCTTAAGCTCCTATTCGAATAATGATTGATCGATTTTATTCGATTTGTGTGTGGTATGCGTGCGCCGATTGATGAATTCGTGTGTGTGTATGTGTGTGTATGGATATGTATATAAGTGGCAGCTTGTCACAGTAGCCACACTCCGGAAAACGTATGCTCCTTTTCAATTAATCGATTAATCCGATGATTCGACTAATCGCGTGTGATGTGTGTTATGTGTGTCACATGTGTATAAGTGGCATCGAGGCACGTACGATCCAAAGTGACTAAGATGGCTTAAGCCGGCTTAATAGCGTATATATATATAATATATATATATATATATATATATATATATATATATATACTATATATATATATATATATATATATATATATATATATATATATATATATATATTATTATATATATATATATTAAATATATAAATATATATATATAATATATATATATATATATAGGGTATATATTATATATATATATATTATAAAATATAATATATATATATATATATATGATTATATATAATATATATATATATATATATATTATATATATATTAGTATATTAGATATAATATATATATATATATGAGGTTCAAGTCTCATGTCCCTCCTCTACTAATTAAAAACTACATACAATACATTAAACAAATCGATTGCCACGATTTTAGATGGCCTTTGTTGCAACGATCGTTCAGCGTCAATACCTCAGTCGCGCAAGCATTTGAACGCCAATACTCAGTTGTGCACATTAGGGTGCCTTTGAGCAATGCACCTAAGAGAGTGATCACTGGGTTCTCTCTGGCTAAGTTCTTATATTTATGTAACTATAAAGCTGTTGTCTATTGGGAGCTATAAGTCCTATTTAAATAATAACTTTAAGTCTTAAAATTTCATTTTAAAGACCAAGTCTCGTTTTAGGGTCATTACCTATGCTCATATGGATCCTTGAGACTCTTAAGAGCATTGAAACTGTGATATCGGGCTCTATTTAGGGGATTTCAATTACACACACTGAATTCGGTTTGGGGTCCTCCTTCATAACATGATTTAGGTGGGAGAGGCCGAATTCACATTCAGCATTTCTCAACCGATCTGGAGCAACTAATGAACGAAACCTACAGTACTGGCACTATTTATTATGGATTGTTTTTTAACAATTTCGCTTTTTTTGAATAGAAAGGTTATGAAATTTAATTTATTTCAATTTTTTGAATTTATTTTAATACATCAGGACAATATAAATATTTTAGTACTTGGTTTGGCCACCTTTGGCACCTGCAAGTGCTTTAACGCGACTGGGCATGCCAGTAATTAAAGTTCTGCACAAATTCCGGATTTTTTCGGAATGAAACCAAACCTGAATAAGACGTTCCATGAGCTTTACTTTGGCCGTAATTGGAACATCGTGTATTTCATCTTTCAACACGGACCACAAACTCTCAATAGGGTTCATGTCAGGTGAATTTCCAGGCCATGGAAGTACCTCTAAGCCATTCTGTGCGAACCATCTCTTTACTAACTTCGCTGAATGACACGGGGTGGAGTCCTGTTGAAAAATCCAAGGTCTATCGCCAAACCAATCCCTTGTTTGAGGTAGTAAACGAGTTTGTAGTACATTTATATACTTATGCTGGTCCATGGTGCCTTCAACAATCATCAATCGACTTGGGCCATGAACAGAAATGGCACCCCACACCATGATTTTCTGTGGAAATTTTACCGTTTTTTTCAGGCATTCGGGTTTAAATTCCTCACCTGATCGCCTTCTCACGCTCTGCACACGATCATCAAGCAGCAGCAATGGTGGCATTCATCAGGATAATACAATCCTGGCAGCAATATAAAACACAATATGAACAGTAGGAAAAGCTTAGAAGATGATGCAAGTAGTGAAACAAGTACAGAAATTCATGATTTTAAACCAGTAGATGGTTGATAATTCAGTAATAATGATATTTTCAAGTTGTTATTGCGACTGTACTAATAATAATGCTCTTTTTACTGAGTGATAAACAGAAATAATATCTATTTTGATCAACTCTACGCTGTCCCATTGCTCAGAAGTCCAATGAATATGAGTCTGAGCCCAGGCATTACTGTGCCCGTTTCATTTTCTAAAGTTAGTCCTAGCTTCTTTCTTGCGACGATAGGCTTTTTTAATTCCAGCATACTAATAAGCCTCATTGGCGGTTTGTTTATAGAATAATAATCCCTCTGCTGATAGACATTGGAAAGCTTTCCCTACATGTAGTCTTCTATTTTTCAGAAGCCATTTGAACATTTTCTGTCCTCCCTGGGTGTTGTTTTTCTTTCTTTCCACATTGCCAACCCTATTTGAGCTCAAACTGTGACCGTATTTAATTTCTTTTTTTAATTATTACTAACTGTTTAGTTGAAACCCCAAGTTTTGCTGCAATTTCTT
>JABUQX010049566.1:37500-47500 GCA_015478945.1 Trachelipus rathkii | reverse complement strand
TCCATCTCTCCAGGTAATTTCAAAATTCTTAATAAACTGTTTATTAAATATTATGATAAAAAAAACATGTGCAAAGTATATTAACCTCTTGCGCATTTATATGAGATACATTGTTATTCATTTATTCTTAAATAATTATTATATTTATTAAGAATTCATCTAAATTTGGAAGAATATGAGGAGAGAAATTTATTTGCATAACTATCCTCATTTTTTTTGGACCACCTTTCTTAACTTTGTATATATTATCTAAGAACCTTTCTTTTAGTCGTATGTTGTTGTGATTACTGAATAGCATGCTCAATTATAAACCTCAAGGAACAATTTGATAGATATTAACTTATTTTCTGGCCCCCGAGAATAAACTAGTTTTTGGTAACCATGATACTATGATCGAGACAAGATTATACCGAAAATTACTACATAAGTAAATTAAATAATCACAGTTAATTCTTATATTGTCTTTTAAGGTAAAATGTTTTTCCAAAATAAATTAAAATAAATAGATGTGAAAACAGTAGGAATGGCTTTCTTTGTATTGCTATTTCCAAAGGTTTTCGAATTTCTTTTTACTTTATGTTGTATTACGTTTTTAAACGTTTTGATAAAAAATAATGAAATGAAATTTAAATACAGACAAATAAAGAATGATTTCATTCTTCGATATTCACTGATGTTGTACAAAATTTCTCAACAGGTGCTTTTTAGAATCGTATGGTTCCTAGGAACAAGGTTTCTCAACAGGTGTTTTTCTGAAACATAGGGCTCCGATGAGTAATTTATCAGCAGGTGCTCATCTGAACCATAGTGCTCCGAGGAGTTAGGTTTCTTAACAGGTGCTCATCAGGGTTTTAGTGTTCCGAGGAATAAGGTTGCATAACAGGTGTTCATCGAAGTAAAAGACCTTCCAGGAGTAATTTCCCAGCAACTTCTCATCTGAGTGCTAATGTTCCGAGGAGTTAAGCTTCTCAACAGATACTCATCTGTGTCTTAGGTCCTAGGGCTTTGAGGAGTAAATTTTCTCAACAGGTGCTCATCTCAGTTCTAGTGCCCGAGGAGTAAGGTTTCTCAACAGCTGTTCATCGGAGTATTAGGGCTCCGAGAAGTAAGGTTTATCAACAGGTGCTCATCGGAGTCCTAGAGCTCCGAGGAATAAAGTTTCTCAACAGGTTCTCACCGGAGTCCT
This sequence comes from Trachelipus rathkii, assembly GCA_015478945.1. NCBI lineage: Eukaryota > Metazoa > Arthropoda > Malacostraca > Isopoda > Trachelipodidae > Trachelipus > Trachelipus rathkii. The sequence continues at coordinate 46,314 of JABUQX010049566.1, read as the reverse complement.
AAGGCTCCAAGGAATAAAGTTTTTGAACAGGCACTCATCGGTGTCCTAGGGCTCTGAGGAGTGGTAAAGTTTTTTTTTATCAGGTGCTTTTCGGAGTCCTAAGGATCCGAAGAGGAAGGTTTCTCAACAAGTGTTCATCAGAGTTCTAGGGATACGAGGAATAAGATTTCTCAGTAGGTGTTACAGGAATCCTAAGGCTCCGAGAAGTAAAATTTCTCAACAGGTGCTCATCAGTGTCCTTAGTGGCTCCGGAAGAGTAAGCCAACAAGCCATCGGAATCCTATAACCCAAAGAGCAAAGTTTTCAACAGATGAATGGTCGCAGTCGTGGTTGGGAAGAAGTTTCCCTGATAAGTACTCCTGTGCTATTTGGGCCTCTGCTGCAAATTAATGTTTGGGGCTTCAAAATATTTTAATTAATTTAGATTTATTTCAAAGTTTATTAATTTTTTTTTTTTTTGGGAGTTGCGTTTTTTTTAAACGAACATAATTTTGCTTTAAAATCATAATTGGGTTATGAATTTGCTTACTTGCTTAATAAAAATAAATTAAAATTTTTATGAAATAGTTTTCCATTATTTTTTGAAACCTTGTCAATTGTCTAGTAATTGTCACTACTCTCTTATCATTATTTTTAAATTTCAAGGCCCAGCTTATATTTCAAAAATAACCTCACGAAGGTTTCCCATAAAATTAATTTATTATAGGCTATCCATATGAAACAAAAGGTTGATCAACCATGTTGCACTCTATAGTTTCATTCATTTTTCTGATCTAGTCTAAGATGTATTAACCCCTATTAAAGGAAACTTTATTTTTTAAATACCTATTTATTCTAACTATTAACAACTTTACAATGAACACCTGATCCCTCCAAATTTTGAAGGCTTTAAGGTTTAGGGAGCTGAATTTTGCCAATTGAATGCAAGTTCAAACTATAAAAGACATTAAATCCAGAATACAAAAAAGATGTGCTTGAATGCTTTAGCCTTCAGCGATAAAAGCTACACTCTGACACAAACATAAGGGAAGTGTAACACGTTGAGACTCTATAAAGTTTAAAACAACAATAAAATTATCTGAGCAACTAATTGCATTCTGAAAATACAGTGACTTAATGGTCTTTTATAGCCTGAACTTGCATCCAACCCGTAGAGTGACAGAGTTGCAAGGTATAGGGTTCGGGTTCAAACCCTCGTCCAGATTCTAGGTAGCAAATACCTAGAGAAATCCCCCTCCTAGAATAGGGCAATGCCCATGAGGTACGAAGTTTAAAATTTAAGAAAAAATAATTCAACTCTTCGAATATTTCAGTATTCTCTTTATTTAATAAAATCAATGGAGAAAGATGAATTTGTCAAAAAGTATTGTCTAGATTTTCTCAACCTAAAGATCAGAATGCAAGTTAATGCTAATCGTAAGATTTTATTTAAAAATAAATTCCCCTAAATACGTTAGACAGGTTTAAATAGAGTAGCTTTATTCAATGGGAGTTTGGTACAAAAAAGTTTTCACAAATTATTCGATTGGCAACACTAAATTACTTGATGTTACAGAAAACTTAATTTCTATTTCATAAAATGAATAAATTAAAATAATGAATAAAAATAAATAAAAATTATCTAAGATCTCTTTTCTTTTTATATCTTTTTATAAACTTACTTTCACAATAAAATTGGTCGTTCTATTTATCGCAAACTCCCTTCTTTGAGGAGATCACGTGATTTGTCATTTTACTAATTGTTTGCTAGTTTATAAACATTTCTGAATTTATAAAAATCCGACATTGTTAATATTTCATGCAACCTAGTAGCGGCCTGTAGCTTCGGAAGCCTCGGAAGCCTCGGAAGCCCCGGAGGCAGAACATCTCTCTGCTCAATGAAATATTTTATTTTGTCAACATGAACCATATATATAGGCTATATATATATATATATATATATATATATATATATATATATATATATATATATATATATATATATATATATATATATATATATATATATATATATATATATTAATAAAGTTTGTTGCAAATATGATATATATATATATATATATATATATATATATACTATTTGAACTATTTAATTACTTGAAAAGGTCAATGTACCATCATAAACTATAAGAGATATCGGAACTAATGGCAATCTCACAGTCAGCTCAAGTAAAAAGAGATATTAATTTTCGAAAAAATGTGAATTATTATTTCTTACATTTTCTTATATATATTTAGAATGAATGCTAATTTTAAATTTGGCAAAATTGCATTGCCTCCGTTTAACCAGAATTTAACCAATGCAAGTATTTTTCTATAAACGACTCGAACTCTAGCAATTACGATGGGTCATCCCAAAAGGAGAAGTTTTGAAATCTGCCTCCGTTTATTTTTGCTCGAGTTTGTTAAGCAATATTTTGACATCAGTTAATAATATTCAAAATTTGAAGTAACAACATTTTTTTCAGTTTGAATCAAATTTAAACAAATTTACTTTATACGCATTCGTAATCGAAGAAATGTAAGCCATGGAGGTCGCCTCTCTACCCTCATTTTCAGCAACCTGTAATTGTATCTGAAGGACTGCCTCCCTTGCCTCAAAGAAAGGCCACACTGATACAATCTACCGTTACAATCTTGGACGCCATTCCCTCTTCTATTCTCCTCACATCTTTTGACTTAACACTTCAATCGGTGAACATATCAAGCATTGATTAAGACGATTTTTGTCTCTAATGAGATCTCTTTGGCAAATGTATAGATTGGGCCTGCTAAAACTATACATATATATAGATAAAGAGGTATATATTATATAGCAGTGAAGCAGCAAAGGAGCAGGTGCAGCAGGTGGAGCAGCAAGCAGCAGCGCTAGCAGCAGCAGCTGATATACATATTGGCGCATATACAAGGGCTGGTGCCAGCAGCAGCTGAGCAGCAGCTGAGCTGGCAGTGCATGGTTGTTGGGTACAGATGCCATATATACGTCATACATATATATGTATATTATACATGGTTGCTACATAAGGTTATTGCTATTGGTTGATAAGATATTGGCTGGCTGGTTGGCGTTGGTTATTGCTGTTGCTGGTTACTAGCAGCGCGTATACATGGCTAATATTATTATTGCTGGGCTATTATGTTGCTGCGTGCAAGGCATATGGGTTGTTAGCTTCCATATGTTGCTGTTGAGCTATATTGAAGAAGCGGGTGCTGCCATTATATGTTATTGGTTATTATTAAGTTACATATACATATTGTTAATAGCGGTAGCAGCGAAGATATAAGATATATATTATTATTATTATGTATATATATATATATTATTATTGCTATTATATTATTATTATTGGTTATGCTGCTACCCCGTGATATTGGCATATGTTATTATGCAGTATATTGGAGCAGTTATTGGTTAAGAGTGCTGCTAAGGTTATTACATATACATATTATTAAGAGCATATGCTATTATTATGTTATATATATATTATTACTACATATAAATATTATAGTAATGAGGGCTGGGCTGGCTATCTCTATGGAACATAAATAGATTTTATAGTTGTTAATTTAAGTTGGTTATATATATATATTATTATACATATATATATATAGTACATAAAGAAGCTAGTTATATATATATATATACTGTATATATATGTATTATTATATATTATATATATATATGTATATATATATATATATATATATATATATATATATATATATATATATATATATATATATATATATATTAGGGATGGGCCGGATAGTGAATTAGCCGGATAGCCGGATACCGGATATCCGGCCGGATATCGGATAGTGAATTAGCCGGATAGCCGGATACCGGATATCCGGCAGTCTGTTATATAGCGTCGGGAGGGGTGACTAAATAAAAAAAAAAATTCTCATCGTGGTTTATTTAGATTATTTTTAATTCTAGTTTTTATATTTTTAAAAAATATAATAAATTAGTGTATAAAATGTCCTTAAATAGAATTTCACATTTGAAAAATGCGAGTTTTTTTTAACTTTGTTTTAAATGAAAAGTTATGGACAGATTTTAATTATATATTTTTTTAGTGTATACAGTTGAGTATGTTAGCTTTAAACTGGCAAACTAAATTTTTGTTCCAAACAGTGCATAGTGGTTAAATCGCTGGGCCTAACTTGGCCCGATTCATCCCCCCCCCATAAAAATTGATGATGGGGTGAATTGGGCCACCATTGTTATTCTTATTTTATGTAGCCTATTATTATTGACATTTTTATTACGTATAGCTAATTTAAATATAATAAACAGTTACTTATATTAGGTAAAAATTAAAATAAAAAATGAAATTTATATGGAAAATATGAATTCAAAAAAGGGTCAAAATTTGTCCCACGAATGGAGCCACCATTTATTCTTATTTTAAGTTTATCATTATTGTAATTTAATTACTTATTACTAATTTTAATATAATAAACAATTTCTATATTATTAAGTAAAAATTAAAATATAAAATTGAATTTATACATAAAGAGGAATTTAAAGATACCAACTCACCCCACAATGGTGGTCCGATTCACCCCTTCAAACTGAGTCTAAATGAGCTTTATTTAAACTTCTTTACGAAAAAAACTATGATTATTAGAATTACATTATTATTTTGTGCTCTTGTGACCACTATAGGGGCAATATTCCAAAAAGTGTATTAGGGGGAAAGTGGGGAGACGAAGTTATACCTAAAATGGCCAACGTCACCCCGCCCGACGCTATAATCGGGATTATGGGATTATATATATATGAGCAGCAAGATAGTTAGCAGCATATGCGAGAGCAGCAGCAGTATATGGTTATGGCTATATATATATAAGAATAGCTTTATATATATAAATGTTGATATTGTGACATATTTTTATATATTTATATAAATATATGGTCAGTCTCCAGATTAGGCGCCGTATCTAAAAAAAAAAAAAAAACACTTTATATACATAAAAACTTTATATATTTTTGAATTCAGCGTACATTGTAATGAAGAACTAAAAAAATTTAATAATTATTAATTTTAATAAATAGCTCCAAAAAAATTATTATAATCGTACGTTTCCAAACTTAATTTTTAAACACATACCCATAAAAATAAATAAACGTTTTCCTTATACTTTCAATACTTTAGGAAACCAAAAATGGGTATAAAAAAATTGAAAATTAAAAATAAAAAATTAAAACTAAAAATTAAAATTGAAAAACTCAAGTGAGAATATTGAATACGTTCAGTCACGTCAGATCATCAAAATTCAATGTAATTTCGATCACATCTATCTATCATAGAGTGTGTGTGTGTGTGTGTGTGTGTGTGTGTGTGTGTGTGTGTGTGTGTGTGTGTGTGTGTGTGTGTGTGTGTGTGTGTGTGTGTGTGTGTGGTGCAGTGCGCGGCGTCCGCGTATGTTCGCCTTAACATTAAAAAGAAAATATTGGGGGACTCATGACTTTGGAACGCGAAAATTTGGGGAACGAGAGTTATCGGGCAAATATGAAAACCCTATTTATTATTATACTTTTTTTTTTATCTCACTTTTATTTATTTCTTTTTCTTTTATATTTTCTTTTCTATTTCAATTATCGCTGTTTTCAAAAAATGTATATAATTTTTACGATCATAGTTTTTTTACATACATGGGACATCTAATCTGGATTGACCCTATATATATATATATATATATGTTATATATATATATATATATATATATAGTGAAAGAAAGAGACAAAGTATATATATATTATTTGTAATATAAGTATATATACATATATATATATATATATATATATATATATATATATAGCATATATATGTTATATAGATATATATATATATATATATATATCAGAGGTGGACGTTCCGCAATTAGTCCGTAATTCCGCAATTGCGGAATACCAAAATAAATTGAGGAATTGCAATTGCGATAATTTAAAAAATGTTGAGTTAGTGGAATGCCTATATCATTCCGCAGTTAGAGGACTACCAAAAAGAATTGTGGAGTTTCAGTGGAATGCCAAAATTTATAGTCCACAAATTTTTACACGTTGGCCATCTTTGTACGTTTGATAGCAAACACTGAAAATCTTTTTTTGTTTTTTTTCTCTTTTCTTTTTCTCTTCTTCAAAGGATCATGTTTTAAACAGGTTTCTTTTTATTTCTGATGTAAAATTTATCAATATTATAAATGATATTGAGTGTTATTATTAATCGATTCTCACACACTATCGATGTAATGTTTAGTTCTCGATTGTCCCATAAAGTTATAATCGATATTGACCATTTATTCGTAGCAACCACTTTTTCTTAATAGCAGACGTATATTTATTTCCAACATTGCATTTATCAAGTTTGTTCCCTGACATTTGCTCTGATTTTTATATTTTATCAATGAAGGAAGGTGGGTAACATTGAGAATAAATTCGTGTTTTTTTTTAAGAAATTTCTGAGAATGTGCGTATATTTACTGGTAAATAATACAATGCTTAAATACGTTAAAATAAATAGGCAGTGGTAATTACTATTTAGTAATTATAATACTTAAACGTGAGAATAAAGTTGTGGTGGTAAAAATTGCATTAACATGTGTCTTGGTACTCCATTATAAATATCAAGAGTATTTGCAATTACATATTTAATATTTTTATAATATATTATTATAATATTTTAATATTACCATATTTTTTTACCATAATTTATGAAACGTGTCACCACCAAATTTCAGATAAATTGTATTGTACGCACAGTCAACATAAATGATGAATAAAATATAATATAACATTGGTACCCAACATCGAAATTTAAACAGTATATATATATATATATATATATAAGGGGCATAGCAAAGAGTATAGCAGCAGGCAAAGAAAGGTATATATGGTTGCTGCTAAGGCTATATATACAGCATAAAGGTTATAAGATATGGCAAAGAGGTATATATATATATTAGTTCTAAATTATTTAAATATTTCCTAAACGAGGAGGAAGAACCTACCAGGGAAGTAATTATCCGGTTATCCGGCCGGATAACAATGATATCCGGCCGGATACCGGATAGTCAAAAACTTGGCCGGATAGGCCGGATACCCGGATAGCTGTCGGATATCTCATCCTCCCCAATATATACATATATGTTATGATAGTTATTGGGAGCAGTAGCAGTTGAAAGAAAGAGCGATAGCATAAGGTTGGCTATATAGCAGTAAGCGATATTATATGGTTATATGTATACATACAAGATATGTTATTATTACATATATATACTGTATGGGCATATATATATATGTTATATATATATATTATTATTACATATGTGGTATATATATATATATATATAAGCAGCAAGAATGTTCGTATATGCTATATAGCAGCATATATATATATATATTATATGTGTTGGTGCACATATATATATATATATATATATATATATATATATATTATATATATTATTATATCATATGCTATATTATATATATATATATATATATATATATTAAGTTATATATATATATATATTATTATACATATATATATATGTATCATATATATATTATGCTGAGCTGAAGGGCTGGTAAAGAAAGGTTATGCTACATATATTATACATATGGCAGGTTGGGTTATTGCTAGTGCTACAGCATATATATAGTTATTATGTTATATACATACATATATTAATATATTATTGCTATATGTTAAAGATGTATATATATATAAGGTTATTGTTGGTTGTTACTATAAGTTAAGGTTATTATTATTGCTACATATTATATTATATATATATATATATATATACATATATATTATTATATTATTATTTCATATATATATATATATATATTATTATGTTACTATATGTTACTATATATATTATTGTTATGCTATATATTACATATTATTATTGGCTATTGAAAGAAGAGTAGCAGTTGCTATATATATATTATTATTATATACATATATATATATATATATATATATACATATATATATTAGTGATGCATATATATATATATATAGTTGTATATATATATATTATTACATATATTATTATTATTATTATAATATATTCTTAACTGTACTATATATATATTATATTATATACATATAAGGTTGGTTATATAGTTATATAGTTATATAGTTATATATATATATTAGTTATATATATATATATATATATATTGGTTGTTATGTGCATATGTTATTGTTGTTAAGTTGGTTACAGTTAGTTACAAAGAAAGTTAGATATTATTGTATATATACATATATATTATTATTATTACTAGATATATGTATATATATTATTACGAATGAAACAGCCGGAATCTGAAAGATCTGTTAAGTTATAAATACAACATATATATTGCTTATTACATATACATATATATATATATATATGTTATAAGAAGAGCATAGGTTAATAAGTTGTTATTGGCTGTATATATACATATTATTAAGGTTATATATATATATATATATATATATATATATATATATATATATATATATATATATGCAGTTCTCGTATATATATAATATTCTCTCATAATTTTGCGCTTGAAGGGAAGACAAAGTAGTAATGAATTTGTAGTAAAATCTCTACACTGTAATTTTCTTTTGTTCTTAAAACTACAAGAAGCAATAATATTCAGATTTCAACAATAATAGTATGGCTGGCTAATAATAATAATACACACACACATAATAATAATATTAATAATATTTTTACACATAATAATAATAATAATAATAATAATAGCAATAATAGCACTAATTATTATTATTATTATTATTG
>JABUQX010049566.1:17500-32500 GCA_015478945.1 Trachelipus rathkii | reverse complement strand
GGAAGGGATTTGTGATCCGTCGTGTAATGCTCCCATATTTTACTGGGTTTATACCTGTGTTGCATAATTCTGGTTCTTAAAGTGTTAGTTGTGTATCCCACATAAGAGGAATTACATCCTACTTCTTTGCAATTAAATTGATACACAACATAACTTCTGTAATCCTCCGAACAATGACCACGGGTACTAAAATACGAGGACACTCGTCTCGGTGTGTATTAGCTTCTAACATTTACACTTTTCTCCGACTTAACATGTTCCTTGACAATTATGTTTAATTTTCGCTCTTCTCTAGAAAAGTTTGTCAAATTTAATGATTTAAAATAAAAGGTTATCTTGCTTACCATGTCAAGTGAATTTTATTTGAAGTTTAAATGTTGCTTATAGTTCTTTTAATAAATAACCCTTTCTATTTTAATTTGATCGTAACCATTATTAATTAAGTGTTTTGTTATTCTTATCACCTCTTTGTTTAAGAGTTCCCACGTCCTAAACTTCATTTGTGAAGATGTTAAAGATAAAAACTGGCATTCCTAGATGCCTTACTTTGTTTTAAAAATGGTAGAGTTGAAAGAGAAGTAAATGTTAAAAGTACAGATAATGGTTTATACACAAATTATGATTCTAATATACCCGAAAGTTATAAACTATCAATTATTAAAACCCTAATTCACAGAGCTTATAAAATAACTTCAATGTGGGAACTCTTTAACAAAGAGGTGATAAGAATAATAAAAAAAATTAATTAATAATTAAACATAAGCATAAAGGAACATGTTAAGTCGGAGAAAAGTGTAAATGTTAGAAGCTACTACTCACCGAGACGAGTGTCCTCGTATTTTAGTACCGGTGGACATTGTTCGGAGGATTACAGAAGTTATGTTTTGTATCAATTTAATTGCAAAGAAGTAGGATGTAATTCCTCATATGTGAGATACACAAGTAACATTCTTCTAGAACCAGAATTATGCAACTCAGGTATAAACCGAGTAAAATATGGAAGCATTACACGACGGATCACAAATCCCCTCCTACATTTGAAATTACTAGTTGTTTTAAAATTTTATTTCAAGTTGGTAATTTCAACTATCTTCGTATATAGCAGAATCTCTTTTTATTAAAAAACTTAAGCCAGACATCAATGTGAAATTTATGAAAAGAATGAATGCTTGAATGTTTTTTGAATATTTGAGTGTTTTGCAGGTACCTAGTATCCATGATAATAGCTGTATTTGCAAAATAATGTAAGTTTTTTTTTGATCAAAATTATTTTTAAACTTCACAAATAATGTAAATAATTCTTAGATTTATATTTAGAAATTTATTTTTGCAAGCTGCATTATAAATAATAGTTAGTTAACCGTGACTATGCCTGAAGTATACAGGCGAAATATTGGTATATTATTATAATTATTATTATTATTATTATTATTATTATTATTATTATTATTACTTTTATTATTATTATTATATTATTATTATTATTATTATTATTATTATTATTAGTTATTATTATTATTATTATTATTATTATTTTATTATTATTATTATTATTATTATTATTATTATTATTATTATTATTATTATTATTATTATTATTATTATTATTATTATTATTATTATTATTATTATTATTATTATTATTATTATTATTATTTTATTACTACTACTACTACTACTACTACTACTACTACTACTACTACTACTACTAATACTACTACTACTACTGCTACTACTACTACTACTACTACAGAGGTTCACATAGACACATAATAATAATAATAATAATAATAAAAATTAAAATAATAATAATTATGATAATAATTACTACTTCCAACAACGCTAATAATAAAACAGTAATAATAATGTTAACAAATTTTACCAATTAAAAACAAAAAATGATTTTTCCATTTTTATTTCATTTTTTTTTAAACTATCAATCATAATGACTTGTTTTTCTTTCACGTTTTGTTTCTACTTTTCCTTTCTTTAATTTCTCCATTATTGAGAAATAATTAATTAATATAGTTTATGATATTATAATATATATATATATTGCTGCTGGTTGGTTGCGGTTGGCTGGTTAGCGGGCGCGTTGGCGTTACAGCCAGCTACAGCGCGCTGCTGGCTGGCTACTGGCGCATGTTACTGCTGCTGCGTTATTGGCTACAAGGGCTGGCTGCTGGCTGGTTGGCTATTATTGGCATGGGTTGTTGCGCTGGGCTGCTGCTGGCTGGCTGGCTGGCTGGGCTGGCGCTGCTGCTACCATACGGGCTGGCTGGGCTGGCTACGTTACTTACAAAGAGCAGCAGTGCCATGCAGCGAGCTGGTGCCAGTTTGTATGGCGCCAGTTACATAAGGCGCGTTATACATAAGATATACATATACATGCTGGCTACATATACAGTTGTTGATACTTCATATGCTATATTGCTACGTATTACATATATATGTTGGTTATATACATATATATTATTGGTTATTATATAGGTATAGCTATATTATTATTGGTTATATATTATATTATATTATATTATTATTGCTGGGTTATTGCTATATTATAGTTATATATATATATATATTATACATATAAGTTATATATATCTAATTTATATTATTATGGTTAATATTATTATATATTATTATTATATATATATGTTATTATATATATATATATACATATATATAGCATAGTGAGTTGGAAGGTTGAGGTATATATATATATATATATATATATAGAGTATGAAGAGTTATATATATATATATATATATATATATATCATTCCGGCTTCCAGTTTTTGAAAGTTTTAAGTAAAGAATTTTAGGAATAGAACTTCTTTATAGCAGAACCAAATCCCTGACCATCATAACTTTATTTGCAACGTTTCGAGAAACAAGTCTCTATTTTCATTCTAAACTATAAGACACAAGGCAATGCAAAAGTTATTTAATTATCCTATTTATAGTAAATTTAAGTCAAATATACTTAAGAATACACTTTGGAATTACACTAAAATTAAATATTGCTGGGTTATATAATTGCTGCTGAATATAGAAAATAAAAGACAGTTAAAAAATTCACTATTCAATATAACAGTATTCAGTATTACACAGTTTACCATTCACTACTAAATGTGGCACTATTCCACTTAGATGGTGGAGTTAGAAATTTGTGAAGGAACACCAAAATGGTTGAAGATATCATAAAGTAATGTATTATTTGTAATTTAAAAGTACTGAAGTTGTTGCTTAATGATGGTTTGAAATTGACGATATATAGCATGAGTCAAAAGTTTCACGACAACGGATTACCGACACACTGTTATTATATTGCAGATTATGTTCACAGTGAAATAACATTGCTAACAAATTAACAAAGGAAAACTGAGTCACCCTGATGTTTAAATAATAATAATGGAGCAAAATATAATTAGAACAGATCAGTTGCAATGGAATTTAAAAGGTAGAATAATCATCGTACTCCAACTAATCAGCTAAACTACTAATAAAACGTTTTAAAGTCACTATAAGTTTTAATGATCGCTCCCAAGCTCAATCGACCCAGAAGCATCAACGTTTGTCATGATACATCTTGAAAACAAGACAAGGAAATCGACGAGGAAGTTTGGTAAGACAGGTGTTAGTCAAATGTCTGTTAAGCAAATTCTTCTTACTTACAAAGTTTATCTCTTTCAGGGACTGCACGGGGACAACGAACATTGCACTATCATAATGCTCCAAAATGTTGGGAAATTGAACGGTCTTTCCGTCAAGGCGAACATTTCGAGCTTTCGGATTTTTTAATAAAAATCCCTTTGGTGGACACCTTTTGATTCACCCATATATACACACACATATATATATATATATATATATATGAGCATATATATATATATATATATATATATATTATATATATTGTTATATTTTAAAGTTATAGCATATGTATATATATATATTAGTTATATATATACCGTATATATGTATATATATGTATACATATATTATATACATATATATATATATATTATATATATATAGTTATATATAAGTATATATATATATATACATATAAGGCTATATATTATATATAGTAAAGAAAGACTGTATATAGCATATGTTATATGCATATATATGGAGTGCTTATTATATATATAAAAGAGCAGCATATATATATATTATATACATATATATATAAGCGTTGCCATACTGGCTATGCTGCTGGCTGGGGCCAGCTAAGGTTGTGCAGGCGAAGGGCTAGCGATGGGTGCATATATATTATAATATATGTTGCTACATATGTTATTGATATACATACAAGGGGCTGGCTGCTATGATACTGAGTTGGAAGGAAGAAGAGTTACATATATATATATATATATATATATTACACATATTATTGGCTATTACATATATCGTATATAAGTTATATGTTATTATTATAAGCATATATATACATGCGCTATGGGTTATGGCTACATATACTATATATATATATATAGAGCAGAGTATATATATATATATATATATATATATATATATATATAAAGAATATGCCATGATGGAAGAAGAGATGGCGGAATCATAGCAGCCCATTACACATCATCAGCAGGATCCAATCAATCATATATATATATATATATATATATATATATATATATATATATATATATATATATATATAATATATATATATATTATATATATATATATGTATTTATTTTTTTGTTACAGAAAGAAGAAAGGTAGCATAAGTTATATATTACATACTATTAGCAGCGTTACAGCCATATACATATAAGGTTGAGCAAAGCATATGAGCAAAGGTTGGCTGGCATATGTTGGGCTGGTTGCTGGTTACTACATGGCTGGTTGCTACAGCAGCATAGCATGTAGCATATGCTGCTGGAGCAAGCATACATATATGTTGAAAGAGTTGTTGAGGCTGATATGATATATATATATATATATATATATATATATATATGTAAATGCATTTTAATGCTAATAAGAAAAACTATAATTAATCATTCCTTGTAATTGTTTTATCATCCGTTAAAATTTAATAGTTATCCATAGTTGAAAATTTTGGAAATGATTTTTTTTTCGAATCAATTTATTGAGAATTCCATCCTGAAATGCATTATAATAATAAGTGCGTCTTAGACCGTATCAGATTTTCACCTCATTTACCCGACTTGCTTCGCTGCTTAAGCATCATGCATGAATGTGTGTGTGTGTGTGTGTGTGTGTGTGTGTGTCTGTGTGTGTAGGTGGATGTGTGTGTGTGTGTGTGTGTAGGTTTGTGTGTGTGTGCGTGTGTGTGTGTGTTGATTCGAGTTATGTAGGTTTATTTGTATGCTTTGTATGGGCACTGGAGTGTTAATAAGTGACTTCTTTGTTTTTTATTTCTTTCTACTTTATAAAAAGATGATGTTAAATTCAAAAAATTCTCGAAACGAATCAAATAAAATTTATTTTGTTTTTTTCTTCGAAAACATTTTTTATGTGTAGAATTTTCGAAACGTGATTTTTATCATCTGCTTTTTGTGACAAAAAAAAAAAACACAACAAAATATATAAGAAGAGTTCAGTGACCAATTCCCATCTTTTCCTACAATAAAATAGAGCAAATACGATGTTATGGTAAATAGCTCTGACACATCCTATATTCGTGGGTGTTTGAACATAGCTGAGTAACACTTAGAACTCTATATAGTAATAATTAGATGATGCTTATTATACATCTGGCAGATGATGCATGTTGTTTTTTAAGCCGCCTCAAGTTCTGATCAAAAATGAAGATTGGGTCGGATGGCCCGTGAGCGATTTTCGGGTGCAACATTTTATTTCTTTATCAAAAATGAATTCAAGGGAGAAGAGTCCATGAAACTTATAATAATAGGACTCAGAACATAAAATTTTAATTCATTGTTGTAGTTTTGCATCAACAAAGATAATTATGGAGAAAGAATCGCTCTTATAACTGTAAACTCTCTCTCTCTCTCTCTCTCTCTCTCTCTCTCTCTCTCTCTCTCTCTCTCCGCCGGCCACACGCACAACACATAGTTTGCCGATGTGAGATCGTACACGGCACACTATTGGCTATATATATATATATACATACATAGCAATATATAGCATAGTTATTGTTGGTTGGTTACAGTTGGCTATTGGTTATTATTATTATTATATATATATATACAGCAGCAGCAGCATATATATATATATATATATTATATACCTTAAAAATGTGCGAAAATTTTCGCAATTAAATGCCACAGGCTTTTATTTATTATTATAATTTAGAATAGCAACAAGAAGTAAACTACAGAATAGCCGCGATCAAAATCATTTTAGAAAATTACGTATTTTTTATTTTATTTTTTTATTTAAGATTTGGTGCAAAGCAGTTCCTTTAGTATACCAACTCATCTCTTCTATCACAATCCGAACTCTTTTTAATAAAATTTTTATCGTGGTGTGTAATCAGTATTGAAATCCATGTGTATGTATGTATATGTACAAATATTTATGGATATATATACTTGCATAAATGTATGTAAGAATGTATATATTTACTGTTTGTATGTATATGATCTTCATTTTATATTAGACATGTTTTCCAAATGTAAATTTAATGTATTTATTATTATTATTATTATTATTATTATTATTATTATTATTATTATTATTATTATTATTATTATTATTATTATTATTATTATTATTATTATTATTATTATTATTATTATTATTATTATTATTATTATTATTATTATTATTATTTTTATTATTATTATTATTATTATTATTATTATTATTATTATTATTATTATTATTATTATTATTTTGTTAATAATTCCACAATATAATAAAGCGATGTTATAGCCAAAAAATTTAAAAATTCAATATATAAAGTGACTTCACAAATGTGTCAAAAAGCTCCAGAAAAAGACACAACAGAAAATCTTTCATCTAAGCTTCTCCAGTAGAAAAATCACATCCACACCTCAGAAAGGGTGTCCATAAGTCCGAACAGCTCTAAAGTAGGGGGTTTACAGCCATCCTGGAGGTTCAAAAGGTAAGAGTGTCGGACTTTCCTCTCAGAGTCGCTTCGTCGGATTCTCTTTCCTTTGAAGGCTAAGAAGAAAACCATTCCTGTCGAGATCATTTCTTCAGGACTTAAGAGCTTTGTTAAAGACTTGTATATTGTTACAATATATAATAATATTGGCAATTTCTTAGATAAGCAGGCAATAAAAAGTACTTGAATGTAAAACGTACTAAAATGTTGCTAGGATGTATAAATTGTTCCAAAATATTTATATAAAAATATAGTGAAGCAAAATTATTTTAAAAATATGTTCCTTTTATAAAAGATTATAAAATAAGGAAAAGCCTTACTCTATACATAGCTTATCATTCAATATTTTAAGATTACCAATGTTATTTAATTAATTTCTAGTGACGTAAGAATTATTGCTGTTGTTAAATGTTTTCAGATAACTAATTCTATTTAATTATTATTATTATTATTATTATTATTATTATTATTATTATTATTATTATTATTATTATTATTATTATTATTATTATTATTATTATTATTATTATTATTATTATTATTATTATTATTATTATTATTATTATTATTGTGAAAATTTAAAGACATTAGGAGTATGAAATTATCTTTAAAACTATGATAGATACAAGAAAACTGATAACATATATGGAATCATGAAATTTGTATGGAAATGAAAAAAAAAAAAAAATTTACTTTTTTTTTTTTTTTTTTTATATTCCAAAAACTACGATAGGTACAAGATAACTAATAACATATTTAGAATCAGCGCATGAAATATGTTTGAAAAAAATTTTATTTTTTTTTAACTAAAAGAATACCCCAGGGTAAACCGCAAAGATGCAAAGAAATGGGGTCTCTCGGCCTCTGGGGACGACGGTTGGACAATTTCCTCCCTCCGGGAGGGTCTCCGAACCCTGCTCTTGGTATTTGGTGTCGTGGGGGTTCCTCCGCCCTCCCCTATGGGGTATGGAAAACGTCCCTCTGTCCCACCGGTCGGCTCGAGCCCCCTAAAAATATTTATACGTTGGATTCCATATATGTTTTTAGTTTTCTTCTACCTATCGTAGTTTTAGAGATAAAAAAAAAAAAAAAAAAAATTTTTTTTTTCCATTTTCCATACAAATTTCATACGCTGATTCCATATATGTTATCAGTTTTCTTGTACCTATCTTAGTTTTCGAGATATCATGCGGGTAACTTCTTTTGTTTTGTTATTATTATTATTACGTTGTTAGTATTATTTTAGCTATTATTATTATTATTATTATTATTATTATTATTATTATTATTATTATTATTATTATTATTATTATTATTATTATTATTATTATTATTATTATTATTATTATTATTATTATTATTATTATTATTATTATTATTATTATTATTATTATTATTGTACTAAATATTTGTAATAAATTCATATATTTGAAAGAATTTTCTTTTCTTAAAATCAGTGAAGCAATATAATTTATAAATCAAATTAGAACGCAAAAGCAAAATAATAGCCTCACACTATTCTTAGCTTAACTCAACAAATTGTACTGCAAAGGTGTCAGAAATTCTAAAAAAAGTACCAAAATTATCATTGCCTGCTTATCTAGGAATTGGCCATATATATATATATATATATATATATATATATATATATATATATATATTATTAGTATTATTGTTATTGTTATTGTTACTATTATTATATTATCAAGAAAATAGACTAGCTTAAGATAAAAATTATATTATATTATAAAAGCTTATTATTATTATTATTATTATTATTATTATTATTATTATTATTATTATTATTATTATTATTATTATTATTATTATTATTATTATTATTATTTATTATTATTATTATTATTATTATTATTATTATTATTATTATTATTATTATTATTAATATTATTATTATTATTATTATTATGATTATTATTATTATTATTATTATTATTATTATTATTATTATTATTATTATTATTATTATTATTATTATTATTATTATTATTATTATTATTATTATTATTATTGTTATTATTATTATTATTATTCTTATTATTATTATTATTATTATTATTGATTTCACTGTTATTAGGATAAATATTACCTTAGTTAGCTACTCTTACTATTGTTATATTATTAAGAAAATAAACTAGCTTAGGATTAAAATTATATTATATAATATAAGCTCTTATTATTAATGATTCTTCTACTTAAATATTAAATTCAATATGAAACAAGGTATTCCATGGGTTCAAAGGACGAAAACGTCTCCTCAGAAGCCCATTTCTGTTTGTATATAAACTTAAATTGTTATTTTCAATGATGAATGTGATTTCTTTTTTTGTCTGACAGAATAAAATATTTTTGAATTTGATTTGATCAATTTAAGTTATCTTTAAATTAATCTTTTAATCATCTTAATCTATCTTTATTTTTAATGTCACCTCACATAAAAAAAGGTAAGAAGCTCTGAAAAAACCATCAAAATTTGAAAAAAAGGTATCCAACCCTGAATTAAATATAGACATACCCCGATACAATACACGTTACTTGTAACTGTGCAAATGAAAGGAAGTGGACAAATATTAGGGAGAGATTTCCAGACTTTATGAACAGAGTACATGAAATAATTATAATTATCATAGTTATGTCTGAGATCAGATTGCAGGACGAAGAAGGGATGTCACAGACCGCACAATCGAATAACATATTATGGAACAAAAGAGCTCGGTGAAACAATGTTCGTTGAAATATCGATGGTAGTAAGAGAATGACACAATAGATTGACCGCTAGAAAGAGGTTGGAGAGGGTCGGGTCAGTGATTGTGGGAGAGTTAATAAAGCTGCAAATTGCTCTAGATTCACCTTTTCAAGATAATCTATGTGACTGGAGCCACTCTAGATATGAGATATATCTCGATTCTAGGACGATCGATTCCCCATACAGAATTTGCAACTGTGAGAATGTGAAGAAGTATTGAAGGCGCCCAATGACACCTTCCTTACTTCTTAGAAACCGGCTTAGTTAGAGACACAGAATGATCCGTCTAGGAAAGTCATGCATTGCTTTTATGATGCTGCTCCTGTGAAGGAGACTACGCCGATATAGATATAAAGTGACTGAGTTTTTGAACCTTTGAAGACAACCATGTTTTCCCTGACTCAATAAAAAATACGAGACAGGTCAAAGGTGGTCCTATTCTCTTCGTATCATATAATTGTGGTTGTCTTGGATGCTTTTCCAATCCGAAAGAGTAATGAAGATGGAGACGACGACATATGAACGGATAGTTGATGAAGTGATAGATCGAAAACCATCAAGGAAAGAGAGAGAGAGAGAGAGAGAGAGAGAGAGAGAGAGAGGGACATAGAGTAAAGATACAATGAGTGAGAGAGAGGAGAGGAGGAGAGAGAGAGAGAGAGAGAGAGATGAGAGAGAGAGAGAGAGAGAGAGAGAGATGGTTGATCCTTGAGGAACATAGGAATAAAGTAAATTCAATGAATGAATATTGGCCATCTTCAGCAGATACTATAGAATAACTTGGAAGAAAATCAGTGAGAAGGAAAAATACCAAAAGGAGAGAGTTTCAAAATCACAACTTTGTGCCAAGTTACATCGAATGCCTTCGATATGTCGAACGACAACAATAAAAGATTCATTGAAATGTCGAAAGCAGAGGACCAGGACCCAGAGATGAAGGAGAAAGATAATCAGACGAACTTTCCTTAGGGAACCAAGCAAGCAATCTATCTACCTATCTCTCTATCTATCTATCTATCTATCTATCTATCTATCTATCTATCTATCTATCTATCTATCTATCTATCTATCTATCTATCTATCTATCTATCTATCTATCTATCTATCTATCTATCTATCTATGGGAAGAAACGTGATGGTGAAGAATTTAATAATATGTGTATAACACGTGCTAATTTTAAGTTTGCACTAAAACAATGTAAAACTAATGAAAATGTAATCAGAAATGAAAAATTTATTTATAGTTTTAATCATAAAACCAAGACAAAGTTTTGGAATCAAATTAATAGAGAAAACAAATCTAAAAAAGTTGTATCAAAAATAGATGGAGAAACAGATGAAAAAGAAATAGCGGAAAAATTCTCAAGTAAATTTAAGAAAGTTCTTGATGATGATTTTTGCAGATCGAATATTGATAGCTTGCATAAGAATGTTTCTTGGACAGAAGCTTATGAAATGTTCAATGCTTCAAAAATTAGAAAATTAATTAATAAAATGAAACCTACACTAGGTCCTGATGGAATACATCTTTATCATTTAAAATTTGGAACAATAAAATTAGATACTATTTTAGCTAAGTTTATGAATGCATGTATTATGCACAATTATATCCCTGTAGATTTGCTTAGAGGGGTTATAACTCCGATCATAAAAGATAATTATGGAGATTGGACTGATTTAAACAATTATAGACCTATCATGATGTCGTCAGTTTTCTTAAAGTTACTTGAGTATGGACTTTTAGATATTGTAGAAAATTATATATCCTTAGACGACAGACAACATGGATTTAGATCAAAATATTCGACAGAAACGGCCTTATTCGTTTTAAAAGAAACAATAGCAAATTACATTAACCATGGATCTTCGGTTTATGCTGCTTTTTTGGATTTAACAAAAGCATTTGATAAAGTAAATCATGGTATCTTATTTAAAAAATTAGAATCTATGAACATTCCGGACATTGTGTATAATGTTTTGGTTAGTATTTATTGTAACCAATTTGCATGTGTTAAATTTAAGAATGGTATCTCAAATGAATGGCTTATAAGAAATGGTGTTAGACAAGGTGGAATTTTATCACCATTGTTGTTTAATATTTACATTAATGATTTTATAAAAGATATAGTGAAAAGCAGAATAGGTACCAAAGCAGGAATCTTTATGTCGAATATAATCATGTATGCAGATGATTTAGTTTTGTTAGCTCCATCGGTAGATGGCCTTCAAAAACTATTAAATATTGCTGAAAAATCTATTTCTGATCTATGTCTAAGTATTAATTATAATAAAAGTGGAGTTATCAATTTTTGCAAAAAAAGTAAGAAAAATAAAGAAGATATACCTAAATTAAAAATTTCTTATGGTTTTTTAAAAAACCTGAATGAGATTAAATATCTCGGTTTTATTTTAAATGAAAATTTAGAAGAAGGAGCAGACATAAAAAGAGCTAGGGACAAATTCTTAGGAACGTTTAACGTTTTATTAAGAAGATTTAGTTCGTTAAATGTAGATATATTGTTATATTTATTAAGATCTTATTGTATGCCTTTTTACGGAGCAAATTTTTGGACTAATATGTCAAATAGTAGTAAAATATTCAAACAATTTGAAGTATGCTTTCATAATGCTTTAAAAAAAATATGTAAAGTTTCTAATAGAATTAGTAATCATCTAATATGTAATTGCTTAGATATGTTAATGTTTAATCATTTTTTAAACTACCTTAAATTATGCACTGTTTTTAGGTTGCTAAACAATTCATGTTATTTTATAAGAAAAAATACTTTATTTTTTAAAGCAAGTAGCATGGTGAAAGATATCGAAGGGATATTTGTGAAGACATATGGAGTTATTGATTTATTTAATAATGATTGATGCTCTGAAATCAAGGATTAAATTTGTTCAAGCCAGAGAAGACACCCTAAGATGAAACATGGCATTATTTTTAATGGAACTCATTTGTAAATTAATTTTGTAACTGTTTTGTTTTACTCTTTAATTTTAATTTTATTTTACTTCTAAATGTACTATGTTTACGAATAAAGAATTAAAGACTATCTCTTGTTTTTTTTTTTTTTTTTATTATTATTGTGGTTATTGGGAATGAAAGAACTATTATATGCTGAAAATTGATGTCAATGTTAATAATTTGAATACTAGGTTCTATTTTGCATAGTCGCTAAATAACATGCGGAGGATTGGTATTGAGGAAAGAATTTTTTTTCTTTTTTTTAATTTACAGACGTACCACGGCGTATAATTGTATCTTAATTATGTAATTATAAATACAGATCCAAATGGAATTTTCTTCTGAATTACCTTGGGCCACATTTTTTAATCCTTCCATTAATTCATTTATCTTTTTATTCATTTTGTCTGAAAATGAAAAAAAAGAAAAGAAAAAAGGGGCCTGTAGGGAGGGGATTGAGATGGGAGGAAAGGGTGTCAAGCCCCTCAACATTTTCATTAGCTTATTTCACATATCTTAGGATTGAGGTGTTAAAGCCCACTTCTTTTAGCTTCTGAAGCACGCACACCAAAACACCACACACACACACACTATATATATATATATATATATATATATATAATATATATATAATATATATATATATAGATATATATATATTATATATATATATATATATATAAAATATATATATAATATAAAACCAAGATTAGAGTAAGGGGAGAGAGAGGAGGAGAGAAAGCAGTGAGTATCGATTTTGCCATTCCTGATGTCCTTCAAATAATTCCAATTGATTATTATTTGTAAGTCGAGGACAACAATTGTATTCTAAGATGCAACCATATTTTTTCCTAATCTACTACTACTACTACTACTACTACTACTACTACTACTACTACTACTACTACTACTACTACTACTACTAGTGATTTTGCGTTTCTATGATTACTTCTTTAATGGAATAAATTTATCTTATTTTTTAACTATCACCACACGGAAATATTATATCTTCTCATCTTAATACTGAGACACTCTTTCAAGATGATTTTAACATATTCTGTTTTAGGAGGCTTATTCATTCTGTATTGTCAATCAACAGTCTAGATTAATTGAGCCAACAATCTTTACTCATCATGGATAAGGAGAACAAGCTTTCGAATTTTCAATTTTAGCCTCTTCACGAATATCTTTTTTCTTAATACAATATTTATCCGTCTCTTCTCATTTTTTATGTCTTCAAGGGTGGTGAAAATGTGAGAGGTTAACATTTAATCCACCAGAGTGGAGAATCAGATCCAAATGAGAACCTAATGAAAGTCTGTTATGTCTCAATACATGTGTTTAGATGAATACAAGTTAAGGGAAATGAGAAAAATAGAAGATTTTTCCTGACTTTACTAGTGGAGCAAGTGTAGAACAAGCATAGCTGCTAAGTTTGTGGTCGGAGAACAGGTAAAGAAAGTATGACATTGTGAAAAAACTTGTCGCCCAAGCTCCCCTTAACACAAAAGGTATATGACAAAATAATTCAGAAGAGCTATGTCCTTTGTAATAACGATAATTTAAACAAAGAGACGAACATGCAGAAATGGCTTGCAGAGAGTCAGTGAGAGAAAGAGACGAATAAATAGCCTTTCAAACGAAGTTGTATGAGTAGAAAAACCCAAGAATGTGATGCATACATACTAAATTCAAGTGCATACAACAAGTGAGTGAATTGTGAGAAATAATTCTGAAGACTTCTATTAACACCCAGTCTCTTTTTATAAGTTTGATTAGTGATGAAAACATTGTTATCTTCCCAAAAAGGAAATTCCAAGAGTATTAAAGACAGAGTGGAAGGCTTGTGGTATGAATTTTCGAAGAAAGTGTTATAGTTGTGTGGTAAATTATATTATCTCCGTCTCAATTAGGAATATGAGAAGTATAAAAGGTTGGTTTCTAAAACACCGCAATTTTAGCACCTGATATTTGCGGCTTAGTGGGATGCTCCTCAAAATGTTAAAAAGAAATGAAGGGTGACATCAGCAACATAAGGATGGATGTGTGATGGAGTGAAGGAGTGAAAGGTTATTATTAAAACTAGAAAAAGAGTAGGTGGCAGAGTAGAACCTTGAAGAATACCACCATTAATAAATTCAAAAGATAAACGATGACTGTTTATAAAGACTAAAATAA
>JABUQX010049566.1:5000-10000 GCA_015478945.1 Trachelipus rathkii | reverse complement strand
TGTTATAAAATGTTGCTATGATGATGAAGATGGAATCGTTCTAGATTTTGTGATAACACATCCTGAGTAACAACTTCTTCCTCTTAGTCAGAGAATGCTTTAGCAACAGGAACAGCTATCCCTTCTTCATCTCTTCTTCTTTTGTCATGAAGTTAACGAAATTTTAGATACTGTATCATCAATTTATTTAAGACTTTTCAATTATGTAGTAATCACGCAAAATATAGCATTGTTTTAACCACATGACCTGAATTGCAAAAATTTGTTTTTGTTTCATACAATTCTCTTAAAATTAACAGAGTAAGAAAGGGACAGAAGCTTGCAAACCTTTTTAACAAGAGGAATTATTTAACAATTTGATAAGAAAACATTAACACAAATCACAAACACAACAAAATCTTTAATACATTCAAACACCTAAAAGAATACTTCACACTCGCTCCCAAACAATTTGAGTAATTTCTCCTAAGCGAGAACATATAACCCGCAGCTGATATACTGTTTGTCCCGTTTCAATTTTTGAACAATCAACACGGTAGGTACTAAACTTGCAAAATATATACTTAGTTGCTAAACATATTCATTACAAATTCTTTTTATTACCATTATTAACTTCTGCAACCTAACAAAAAATATATTTTCGTTAAATAACTAGTATTTTATTATATCTTTGGATCTCATAGATCTTATATATAATATATAAATGGAATATAAATCATATCTTACAAGCTATAGCCAATTAGCTGCTTTTAACGTCAGTTTCGTATGCAAAAGATCAAAACTTAGTTCGATTTGACTATATTCATCTTAGAAGCAATTATATAAGTCAAATTGTGAGTAATTATTTTCTTCCAATATGTTTTTTATTTAAATGAGAAGATTTTATTGTATTTCTTAGAGTAAAATTTTTTCTAATATTTGTAATAAAATAATAAAGTTAAGACGGCCAGAATCTTCAGCCTAATATGATAACGTGGAGTTCTGACGGGCATGTGCGTCTATGGTAGGCACTCCTCTCTTATTTCATATATCACACACACACGCGCGCGCGCGCACACACACACACACACACACACACACACACACACACACACACACACACACACACACACACACACACACACACACACACACTTCGGCTTGCTTATAGACACACACTTTATTTTGTTTTGTTTTCCTTAAATTTTAATAAAAATGAATTCAAGCTATCATCTACTCGGAAAACCCACAAGGGACAACTCAAAGAAAACCCCATCCATTTCTCCCCTCATAGCTTTGGAAATTGACTGACGTTGCTTGTTGGGTTTGGGAGCTATAGATTCATAAACTGTTCAGCAATCGACGTCTTATCCTTATTCGTTCGAGGACGACGTCTTATCCTTATTCGTTCGAGGACGACGTCTTATCCTTATTCGTTCGAGGACGACGTCTTATCCTTATTCGTTCGAGGACGACGTCTTATCCTTATTCGTTCGAGGACGACGTCTTATCCTTATTCGTTCGAGGACGACGTCTTATCCTTATTCGTTCGAGGACGACGTCTTATCCTTATTCGTTCGAGGACGACGTCTTATCCTTATTCGTTCGAGGACGACGTCTTATCCTTATTCGTTCGAGGACGACGTCTTATCCTTATTCGTTCGAGGACGACGTCTTATCCTTATTCGTTCGAGGACGACGTCTTATCCTTATTCGTTCGAGGACGACGTCTTATCCTTATTCGTTCGAGGACGACGTCTTATCCTTATTCGTTCGAGGACGACGTCTTATCCTTATTCGTTCGAGGACGACGTCTTATCCTTATTCGTTCGAGGACGACGTCTTATCCTTATTCGTTCGAGGACGACGTCTTATCCTTATTCGTTCGAGGACGACGTCTTATCCTTATTCGTTCGAGGACGACGTCTTATCCTTATTCGTTCGAGGACGACGTCTTATCCTTATTCGTTCGAGGACGACGTCTTATCCTTATTCGTTCGAGGACGACGTCTTATCCTTATTCGTTCGAGGACGACGTCTTATCCTTATTCGTTCGAGGACGACGTCTTATCCTTATTCGTTCGAGGACGACGTCTTATCCTTATTCGTTCGAGGACGACGTCTTATCCTTATTCGTTCGAGGACGACGTCTTATCCTTATTCGTTCGAGGACGACGTCTTATCCTTATTCGTTCGAGGACGACGTCTTATCCTTATTCGTTCGAGGACGACGTCTTATCCTTATTCGTTCGAGGACGACGTCTTATCCTTATTCGTTCGAGGACGACGTCTTATCCTTATTCGTTCGAGGACGACGTCTTATCCTTATTCGTTCGAGGACGACGTCTTATCCTTATTCGTTCGAGGACGACGTCTTATCCTTATTCGTTCGAGGACGACGTCTTATCCTTATTCGTTCGAGGACGACGTCTTATCCTTATTCGTTCGAGGACGACGTCTTATCCTTATTCGTTCGAGGACGACGTCTTATCCTTATTCGTTCGAGGACGACGTCTTATCCTTATTCGTTCGAGGACGACGTCTTATCCTTATTCGTTCGAGGACGACGTCTTATCCTTATTCGTTCGAGGACGACGTCTTATCCTTATTCGTTCGAGGACGACGTCTTATCCTTATTCGTTCGAGGACGACGTCTTATCCTTATTCGTTCGAGGACGACGTCTTATCCTTATTCGTTCGAGGACGACGTCTTATCCTTATTCGTTCGAGGACGACGTCTTATCCTTATTCGTTCGAGGACGACGTCTTATCCTTATTCGTTCGAGGACGACGTCTTATCCTTATTCGTTCGAGGACGACGTCTTATCCTTATTCGTTCGAGGACGACGTCTTATCCTTATTCGTTCGAGGACGACGTCTTATCCTTATTCGTTCGAGGACGACGTCTTATCCTTATTCGTTCGAGGACGACGTCTTATCCTTATTCGTTCGAGGACGACGTCTTATCCTTATTCGTTCGAGGACGACGTCTTATCCTTATTCGTTCGAGGACGACGTCTTATCCTTATTCGTTCGAGGACGACGTCTTATCCTTATTCGTTCGAGGACGCATACCAATTCTCTGTCAAAAAATAACCTTAATAAGTTGGTGGAGCTCTCTGCACTGATCGTCTTGGAGATAAACCCAACATATTAGACCATTTTTGAACATTTAATTCTTTTTATGCTTATGATGGTGGCACCACCCTTCATTACTTTTTTAATTTTGAAAATCATTCATACAACCCTCTCTCTCTCTCTCTCTCTCTCTCTCTCTCTCTCTCTCTCTCTCTCTCTCTCTCTCTCTCTCTCTCTCTCTCTCTCTCTCTCTCTCTCTCTCTCTCTCTCTCTCTCTCTCTCTCTCTCTCTCTCTCTCTCTCTCACACCCCTCTGAATTTTTCGAATTTCTTATTGAATCAGAGAAAAGGTTTATTTTCAAGTCCTCAATGAGCATGGCTTAATTTGGAGTCGGCGTCGAAGAATCAGACTTGACTCTGCCCCCGATACCGACAATTCAGAACTCTATAGCAAGTGGCGGCATTTATTTTAAATAATTTACCCTTTATGAGGGTTTCGCAGCTATATTTAATTTGATGATATCTTTGACAATAAGTTTTCCAGTACTTTCCCATTCGAAAGAAATTCTAAATGTAAAATCCATTTCTCCATTTAGACTTGGAAATCTAGTTGAGTATATTTGTGTTTATAACCAATTCGAAAAGACGTCTCTAAAACTTATTTCAAATCATTATTACAGTAATTCATCAGAAGTGAAAGAACCTGTAAGTGATGCTTACCCTTCAGTACATTTTCTTTTGCTGACTTTTTAAGTAGTTGGAAGATGTACTCTCACTTTTTTCCTTATCGACTTCTATATCATAGGGTGAGAGCTCTGTCAATTTCTTTTCAGATTTAAAGCTTTGGTTGGTACACTTGTTTTCTATCATTTGAGGACGTACACATATAATGCGTGAGTATATTATCTATATTGGCAAAAATGTTAAAAAAAAACATTAGAAGTAGTTGTATCTCTCTTTAACCTTAGGAGATTTTTCACATTTAGATACATTTACAATAAACTCAAAATGTTTAATTAGAAATAAAAGTTTTAACATCATTTTTCTTTGAAACTGAATTTTAAAATTTACTCATTTTATCTGACTCTGACTACAATAGTACTAAAATTCTGCAGACAGACTCCGGTTCCCACCTCAACTCCACAGGCCTGTTAAAACCTCATTTCCTTTATCTATCTAACTGACATTATCTTCTACCCAACAATAACATCTTTGAAAACAAATAATTCCAGCATCTGTCTGTCCTTAATATTCTTGGAATTTGTTTCTTCGTGTTTATCACTGAAGTATCATATTGTCTCTGTCGTGAAACAAACTTCAAAGAGCAAGAGAGAAGGTGTTCTCAAGCTCATTCAGACATCCTCACTCGAACTTAGTTACATACACTTTCAAATAGTGCTCTTCATCTTATTATAGCATACGAATCAGTCTAATAATCTACTGATACTAAAAAACATGTTTCTTGAAGTTTTTTTCTTTTTTTTTTTTTAAAAAAAAAAAAAAAAAAGTAGTTTTGTTCTTTTGGCAAGATAATTTTTATAATTTTTTCATTCTTTTCATTGTTTCTTTTTACCGAATTTATTTTCATTCTATAGCAGATTTAGAGAGGTTGACGACATCTTTTTTTTGTCGCATGATTTTCATACGAGTAAAAAAAATTATTCTTAAATGATTTTTATTTCAAAAATTAAAAATAAGGAGAACTTTTTTCTACTGAGCAGTTTATAATTTTTTTGTTTTTTGTTTTTTTATTTTTTTTTAAATGATTGTACAATCTTTCTTATGATCTTTGTTCCATCAAATACGAAAGAAATAGAGTTTCATATATATATATATATATATATATATATATATATATATAATAATAATGTAGCCAATAATATGTATGTATAATAATAATATGTATGTATATATAATAATAATAATATATGCTGTATGTATAAT